>VXBU01017832.1:84183-108252 GCA_013400315.1 Bombycilla garrulus | reverse complement strand
GCGGGTGACACCCCCGCCGCCCGTGGGGGTCCGTCCCCCGCGATGTGAGAGCACCCCCGATCCGCTCCGCTCCGCGGCGGGTGCGGGGACCCGCGAGTGACAGTCCTGATCCCTCCCCCGTGGAGCTGGTGGAGCGCCGGCCCTCTGGTGACACCCCCGCCCGAGGCTGGACGTCTGTGCCACGGATGTGAGCGGACCCCTGGGTCCCAGCTCTGACCCCCGCCCAGGGTGCGGGTCCGTTCCCCCGGCCGTCACCTCGTGTGGAGGTGGTGATCTGGGGGGTTGAGGTTTTGGTGAGCTGCCGCTCAGGGCTGTCACTCCTGTCCTCCGTCCCCTGAGGGCTCCCGGGGGTTCCTTAGCACCTGTGGAGGGAGGCGTGAGGTGACAAGAGGTGCCCAGGGTTGCAGCCTGGGTGGTTGGTGATGGAGGGTTTGAGCAGGTCCCTCTGAAGGCAGGTGTCTCTGGGAATGACACAGGAGTGTGGAATGTCCCCCTTGGAAGGCTGACACGGAAATCTGGATGAGCATTTGTCCCATTTCTGCTTTTCCTGATGCTGCACGGGCTCGATCTGTGCGGGGCACGCTGTTGGTGTGTGTCACCTCCATCACTGGAGACGCTCCCTCAGGGAACACTTGTTGCTAGAATTTGTCTTTCCTAACCAAAAATCCCGCTTCACTGCCTTGTCCCAAGGAACCACAACCTGTTGGAGCTGTGTGAGGTTGGCCTGTGATCAGCTATTGGAGTTGGAGGTTGTGGTGATGATATTCCCATCCCCTTGTGCAATAGGGATAACGGATTGGGAGCGAGCGTTATCTTTGTGATGTGGGCTGGCGTTGAATGGGGGTGGCTGGAAATAGGTCATGTGTTCCCTGTGTTTAAAAGAGAAAAGTTTGGAACTGTTCATTGTGAACAAAATACATGTGTTGAGCCGTTTGCCCTTATCGTTTTAGGGTGTTGTCCTACAAATACCCTACAAATACTCATATCTCTGCCTTGTGTCGATGCCCCCACCCAAAGTGAGACGTGTGCTCTGTGTGCTTTTAATTTCCATTTCCATAATGTTGGTGGTGGACTTCCCTGAGTCCACACTGCGATACCTGCAATAAAAAGAGCTTTGAGGAATTCACAGGCATGGATCCATACAGCCCCGTGTGCCTGCTGCTGGGGTCACAGGCTACCTGGCACCCCATTCCTTCAGGCTGTTTGGAATGTTATGGCAGAGTGAGGGCTTCCAGGTTTTATTGTCATCCTGAAGATCCTGTGATGATCTTCAGGGAGCTGACAAGCCACAGTCTCGTAGGTTGCGTAGTTCTTGGTGTGATCTGCAACTCTGACAGTTTTATGGGGGAAATGGGCATGGAAGAGTCTGCTGGGAATGTTGCTGTAGGGAAAAAGGGGGAACGGGAGCTGCCTGTAGAGGTGGAGTGACACCAGTGATGGAGAAAGAATCGGTCAAAAGCGAGAAGGAAAACAAAAGAGATGAGGTTGAGAAGGTGGAGGTCACTTGATAGAAGAAGCTGAAGGTGATCACTTGGCTAAGCATGACTGTGGAAATAAGGATGTCAAGTATTAGGAAAAATAGAGGAAGAAAGACTTCAAGAAACAGGAGGAGATTGGGAAAGAGGACGGAAATGGGACAGCATGGAACAAAGCTGCTGGTGCAATTAGCTTCTTTCCAGAGGGCAAAACTTTGTGTTTTGAAGATGGATGCTAAAAATACTTCAGTGAAAACAGTTGCAGAGGAGCTGAATAACCATAAGTGAAAGACGGGTTTGGGGGCTGCTGAGTGCTGACAGTGGGATGTGAGCCATCCTTTGGAAGTCTAGGATGTGTACACTGGGTCACATCAGACTGTAAACCTCCTCCTGATAACATATGGGAATTTATTTAGTGGTGCCTCATGTGAACAAGTTGTATGTTGTCAAAATGTAAATATTTTCTTCCTTTTTTTTTTCTTCCCCTTAAATACAGTTTGTTTCCATAAAATGACACAAAGGTTACAAGTAGTAAACTCAAGTAAGCTTAATTATCTGCATACTTTGCTGTTCCCTGGGGACAGGCAATCTGGTGCTGGGGATCTCTTGGAAAGTTTTGGTTGTATTTGTAAGGAAATGTTCCAATTTCTGTATTAGTGTGAATTTCTAAACTCCTGGTGTTACTTGCATGAGATTTTTTAGATACTTCAGACCTCTGTTTTTCTGTTAGGAAGCCTTTGTGTTTACTTTAGGTGTGCAGCAAAAGAAAATGAGGGGAAAATAGAGCTGGTGATGCTCTCTCACACCTTTGTCACCGTTTGTTAGTAGAAGAGGCTGAACTTCCATGATTTGTGTCCTTTGGTAGCATGCAGCTGGATATTCCTGGAGACGAGTCACTGGCAGATGCCAAAGTTTTCTGTTGAATTATGGATGGCGTGCTCCTTGTCTGGGGATCTGGTATTCTGTTTGTAGAACCCGAGTGAGTAACAGAATACTCCATGGCTGCTGTTGTGCTCTCCCTGGCTTGCTGGATTACATGTGGCTGCTTTCTGGGATGCTGCAGCGCATTCCCAGGAGCAGAGGGGTGACACAGCCCCGTTCCTGGGGTTCCTGGAGGCTGGCATCAGCTTGGGGCAGTGTGCTCTGCAGGGGCTGGATGGGAAGTGGATTTTGTTTGGGTAAGCTCTGTCAAACCTCAGCTGAGGATTGGTTTTGCAGCGTTTCTCTAGCACGCTATTTCTGCAGGTACCTCTGTCTTGTGTGTGTATCCACATTAAACTACCATTAAACTATCCACATCTGCATGGGTAGAGCCTGAGCTGGAAGAAACTGAAAGCCAAGTGCTCAGTGACTGGAGCTGTAGGTACAGAATGCTCTGGGGTAGTTTTGTTTTGGTGTGATTCCTCCATTCAGCTGCCGGCAGCGTGGTTGGTTTCAGTCAGACTTGATGCCTTAATTGTGAATTGTAAAGATTGTTTCCACTGCTTGGGTGTTTATTGATCTGGCAGAATTTAGATAAGTGAAAGTGGAGCAGCCCTTTGTTCACTGTGCATTCACCTGAAAGTCAGACAGTTTAATAACTCTGCAGGAAAGCAAACGCTCAGGTGGAGATAAATTAACCCATTTAATAAAGAACAGAGAGTGCCTTCAGTCGGGTGCCTTCAGAGTACACATGCTCACAAGTGGCGTTGAAAATACTCTGATTTGGTGATAAACTCTTTGGGACACAGATTTGTCGTGCATAACCCAAGTCATTGCTACTCAAGACATTTCTCTTGAGAGTGCCCATCTTAAATATGAGCAGCACCCTTGGAAGTGCCCTTCAGGACTCCCTGTCCTGACCCCCACTTGAGTCTGGTGAGATGCTGGGAGCACACCCTGTCCTCTTTTGCAGTGCATCAGGATAAGCTTTGTGATTATGCCTTTGCAGCATAAAAAGGCAAAGAAATTGTCTTTCCTTCTGCACGTGGAGAGGAACTGTGGCAGATTCCTGAAGGATTAATGCCCTGCAAGTCCTCCTGGAGCCGTTATCCACGTGTCGTGTGGTGACTGCTGCCTTGTGCTCGCCCAGGTTTGTCCTGCAACCATTCTGGTGCCATTTAGGCATGGAAGAACCTCAGGATTTGAGTGAAGGACATTGTAAATGGGGATGAAAATGGGGCTGGTGCAGCACTTTGGCTATAACTGAAATTGGAGACATTCTTGTGTCTGCATCGTGCCTTGTCTGTTGGTTTCTCAGCCTTTTATAGGAACTCAAATTAAGACAGCAGTGAAAATATGGGTGAAGGAGAAATAAAAATACCAAGACCATAGGTGTGCTTATTTAAAGTCTTATTTATCTCAAAATTGGACATGTGAGTTCTTATCAAAACCAACAGCACTCAAAAAGTCACTTCGGAGCATCCGTAATTCTTATCTCCAATCAGTGGACAGTGTTTCACCACTGGCAGAGCAAGCACGACATGTCTGACCTCAAAGGTGCAGACTGGGTGTCTGTGGGGAGAAAACTAAAAAACAGATGTGTAGCTAACAGTTTTCAGGGTTTCTGTTTGCTCTTCCAGTGCCCATAATATTTGCCTGCACAGTCTGTTAGGTTGTACATTTGATGGGTTTGAGTTGGGTGGTCTTCACACCCCACTGCGTGAATTGAGGCTTTGGAAATTGTTTTTAGAAACCTTTTGTGTTCTTTTTAAACCATCAGGACTCTTAAAATAACAAACTGCTGCCCTAATTCTGCTTTGGTTTTACTGGTTATAACCCTTAGATCAATAAGCTGATATGGACTTATACAAGTTGTAGAAACTAGCCCTGTTGTTTAAACAAAAAGAAAAAAAAGCCACCTCAACAAAACTAAACACAAAACTACACAGAGGAAAAAAAAGCCCAAATAACCCAGAAAACAAAAACAAGAAAAAGAAACCCAGGTTGTTTTAGGTTTCAGATTTGTTAATACCTTTGGAGAAAGCACAGAAAATGTATAATAGGTTATGTTATTATTATATTATATACAGTGTTAGGTAATACCCTTAGGAAAGCACAGAGTCAATAGTTCTAAACCTGGGATTTACCAGAGGTCTGCTACATCATTACCTGTAAATGTCATCTCACCAGGAAAGTGTAAGCTGGTGATTATTATTGGTATTTTTTGAGTCGGTGTGAATTTTACTGAATGCACATCCACTGCCAGCTGTTATTAGGAAGTGTGAATAGTTACAGGAAGTTGGAAATAAAAAGTGCTGGAGTGTGAACAGGAAGAGCTGCCTTCACAATATGCTCTCACCACCAAACACATGTGCTGAAAATAACATTTTAGATTTTATGGTTCTTCAGAGCCCGAGTGTTGAAAGGCTCCAGCTTGAGAGAGGGGCTGGTGAGGGGCATTTGGGCCAATCTGTGCCCCAAATGTGTTGGGGCAAAAAGGAATTTTTCCCTGTGGTTGAAATGGGGCTGGACCTGTGGTTTGCTTGCTGCATTCCCACTTTTTGAGCACTTCTGGATGTCAGTCTGACAGGGAATTCACATATGGATAACTGCTCTGGAGGTGTCATATCAATATTTTGCAGAGCAGAAAGCTTTGTGTACCTGCTGTGACATTTTCAGAATTAGTTTTGGAATGGCAGGGTTTGGTCTTTCTGTGAAAGAGGAGAGGGGTTCAGTGGTGCAGAATTGTTTCAATGTGAAAGATGGTTCTTTAATTTTTAATAAAAAGTATTATGTTGCTGGTAATATGTTGCTTACATTAGCACACAGGATAGTTTTTTATGGGGCGGGAGGCAATATTAAAGTTAATCATTGTTCTGGAAAATCTAGGACTTGGTGATTCTGTTGGTCCCTCCAATTCCTTTTATTCTATGATCCTAAGAACCTCAGAACTTAGAGTTTCCCATTATACCAGTTTTTCTCATTTTGTAAATTTATGCATTATCTAGAGTTTTTTACATTGCATGGCTTTATTTTAAGGAAAATTCTGCTGGAATTCCAACATTTCATTATCTTTAGATCTATTCTTCTCCCAGAAAAAGGTTTTGCTATCTTCTAGGAGCAGCTGAAACACTCACCCTTCTTATTCCAAGGGGTCTGAGGAGTGAAAATCTTCCTGCAGTGTGTTCCAGCATCCCTGCCCGTGCGACAGGAGGGAATGTGTCAGGATATCAGTTAATCACACTTATTGTGTGGCATTATTAGCATGAGCTGTCCCTGGGGACTGTGTTAATGCTGAGCCCGGGCAGCAGCCCTTCTGTGCTCCCTGTTAAAAGGAGCTGTCATTTCCAAGACAGGAGCGAAATAAAGAGGCAATAATATCTGTACTTGCTGTGTTGGGGCTTGTGAGAGCCTGCTTGTGAAGAGCCACGTTCACTTTCAGAGGATGCTGAGGGAGGTTTTGTTCCTCCATTAAATTTCTGCTTTTAAAAACTTCTTTAATCCTTTTGAAAGCAGCAGCAATATGCTAAAAGAGATGGTGAGAAGTTACCTGGTCCCTTTGCCTAAGAGTCACCTAAATTACTCCAGCAAAGTTTTTGGTTTTTTTTGGGTTGTTTTTTTTTTTTTTGTCTAATTGTCATTAATTTTTAATAGTATATCAGTTTCCACTTTTAACTTTATTCTGGTGAAATTGTGAATTATAAGAGGGAGTAAATCACAGCAGTTTCTATCTTATAAAGAATTTATGTACTCTATAAAGTTTTTGTAACATTCAGCAGATCAGGTAGAGAGCTGTTGCTGAAAGCTGTGTGCACAGAGCCAGCCAGCAATTCCCCCCAATGTTCTAAATTAATGGGTGCTCACGTGCCAGCAGGCTGTGGAGCAAGTGCTATTTCTTAGCTACCTTTTTTCCCCCTGCAATTTATTGAGAGTGAGTTTGTCTTTTATATCAGGGCATCAAAAATAGGAAGCCTCAGCAGAAGTGTGCACAATGAGATGCTAAAGGCTTGTACCTTCCCGAACTCCTCCTAGTGATGACAGCCAATTTAGATGCTTGTGATGATTTTCTCAGCAATTTCTTGTCTTGTGTATTTTGATCGGTGCTTGATGCAGTTAATACCAGCTTGACATTTGAAATATCAGCTGGAATGAATGTTCCCTTGAAATGAATACCAACAATTCCTTCTCTCCTTAGCTCTGGTGCAGGCTGGCTTCTGACTCACAGACCCTCACCCTGCTGAAGTGTTCATTCAGGTTTAGAAGGTGATTGTTACAACAAGGAAGGTTCTAGGTTTTATTTGAAAGAAATATTTTAAGCACTAAAGTGCAGTGATGGCAATAAAAGAGCCAGATTGCTGAAATGCTCAATACTGACCTGATTCTTATCTCTTGTTAGAAGTCAGAGACATTTAAGTGAAGGAAGTTGTCAGAAGAGTGGTAGAGAAGAAACTTGCATTGAATTTGTGGTCAAACAAGAAAAATCTCATATTATCTGTAACTATCTGTTGCTGAAAAGGGCAAATCCACTTCAGCAGAACATATACTGCCTTCCTATGATTGATGGCACTAAGTGCAGCTAAGAAATTAAGGTGGGATGGCTTTTTATCACTGTATGCCTAAAATTTGTTTTGATTAATATGCAGTCATGGCCATATGAAAAGGGAATTAGTTTTCTGAAACTGTTTTGGATGAACTTGGATCCAGAACTTGGTGCTTGGAACTGAATGATCTCTAAGGTCTTTTCCGACTCAGGCCATGCTATGATTCTACAAATATCTGAAAAAAATGAATTAAAGTCAATATTATTTGTTATCCTTTGTCTTCAGCATGTCACTGCAGCTCAAAAAGAAGTTGTCAGTCCACACCCAGTGTGCTCAGAGGTGATTTTTTTTTTCTCCTCTAAAGTTTTCAATAAACCACGAGTTTTCATTGATGGCACTTGACTGTTACTGTCACAGCAGATGCCTGAGGACAACTGTGCAGATTTACAGCAACAAAAAAAAAATTCTTTGCACATTTAAAATATCACGAGAGTGCCACCATTGATTAATCAAAGTGGGAAGTGAGAAGCTGTGGCATAGCCTGGGATTTGCCTGCTGTCCCCACGGAGGAGAGCTGGTGTCAACGTGCAGTGCAGCTTCTTCGGACACCAGAGTGTGCAGGACTTTTATTCAGAGGTGTGCCTGCTCTGTGGAGTGTTCAAAGAGTCCACTGGGCCACAGCAGGCACAGATGAATTCTGATTTGAGTGCTGAGCAGAAAAGAAAATCGATTGAATGGTTGGCATTGATTCTTCACAATCAGCCAGTAAGGGTTGGCTTTTATCTTTGTGCTGGCACATGGGTTATGGATGCAGGTTCATGCTTGTTAGATAATCACCGTGTTTTGTTTCAAACTCACAGCAGAAAATGTCTGTTCACAAATGAAAGCCTTTCCAAAGGGGCTGCTGCAAATCTGGTCAGTGTTTAACCTGAGAAGAAGCAGATGCTATTTCATTTCTAGTGTAGATTGGGCTGGGTGAGAGCACTGTGGAGCTGTCATGTCGTCTGGTTTTGGTCCTGTGTAAATCCAGCCCTTCAAACAGCTCATGTTCTGTCTTAAAACTGTTGTGAGTGTGGGGCTGCAGCTGATCTGTGAGCTGGCTGTTAAATCATGAGGGTCTTGGCATGGCCAGGAGAGGAAAGGCTACTGTGCTCTGTTTCCAAAGCACCACTTGTGAGACGAGATGTTGAGATTTAGCTGGCTGAAAATTCTCCTAACAATCTGCAGCTGAAAGCCTGAGCTGTGGAATGGCTTGTATGGAAATAATATTTTTCTGAATTGGCCATTATGAATTCTTGCATGTGGGATGTTTTGTTTTAGGGAACTAGCAGAGTGAGTAACACAAGTTTTCAAACAGCCCAACCCTGTTCCCAGCCTTCTCTGGTGTTTCTATAGTTGTAAGCCCTGGGTAGGCTTTGTTGGTGCTTGAATTGATGGTGGGAGAAGTGCAGTGTGGAAAAAAACCTTTGCTGCAAACTGGAACTTTAATTTTTACAGCACGGGACATCAGGGTGTTATTCAGACTTTAATTTGTTGTACTAAACCTGGTGTGTGTTAACCCCACTTGGGCTCTGCCTTTCTGAGGCTACAAACACTAATACTGGGATAAAGAGGCATCATCTATCCCATCCATAAGAGATGGGATAATATAAGTTAATATATGAGTTAATCAGAGAAAATTTACTTGGCTACAAGCTGAATAAATGCTCATAATAGATAAATCTGAGGATGGATGTTTTTGTGAAGTAATTAGTAGTAAAATATTTAACTGCTCATGTTTAAGTATATGTTGATATATTGTGCTGACAGCTGGAGCAGGTACAGACCTTCAGCAGTGTGCAGCTGCCTGGATGCAGTGAGCTCCAATGTTTTCCCTGCAACAGGCTCAACCCACGTTACTGACAAATAATTATTTCCATATGATCCTGTTTTCATAGACTCAGCACTTACACAGGTGCTGTAGGGAAGGATTAATGACAACTAAATAGTTTGTGGAGGAAAAACCAGCCCAGAGAGGGATGAGGGTTCTCTTGATCTGAGTGATCCATGTTTGAAAACAGGAAAATGTGCTTTAGGCACAGTTTACATAAACTAACGGTGTCAAATTGCAAAGATGTCATTTAAACTTGGAAAAATGGGCTGTGTGTTTAAAACATTGCATAAACTGCCTAAATATTGAGTTAATTTCAAGGTCACATCTAATACATATTCATTGCCAAGTAATTTGGAAAAAAAAGATTACTAACTCAAGGAAATGTAAATGTAAGTTGAAGGCTTTATGCAAAATTCTGTATCTTGGTGAATGGCTTTTAAGGAAATGCCTCTGAAATGTAGTGCCATTAATTGTTTGCCTCTGCCGGTGCTTGGGTTGTTTTAATTAAAAAGGTGAAAGCTTTGTGTAAACAAACACTTGTGTCTGAAATGGATTTTATTGGTGTGACTTGGTTATATACATTTCATGGTCTGCTGACGCAACAAGTGCCTGCTTTTTAAAGACAGCGCGTCGCCAAAAAATGACTGAAATTGCTTTATTTGTCAGGTTTTGAGTGACACAACTCGAGGGCTGCCAGGCAAAGGGATGCACAGCTCCTGGGAAGTCTGAGCAAGCACCTCTTCCCCAACACCCACGGACAGGAACACAGTTGTGACTCGTGGAGCTCGTGTCTTGGCTGCTCACAACGTGATAAATGTGCTTTTTATCGAGGGAACTCCCGGCTGAAGGCGCTGATTTTTGTTCCTCATCAGGACAGAGTGTTGGGAAGTTTCTTAGCTGCAGCGTGGCATTTCTCTCCAAACAAAGCCATTTTTGCTCTGGCTGTGGAAATGGAACAATGTTTTGCCTGAAGCTGGTGCAAATCTGTCTTCCCGTGATGGGCCAGCACCACACAGTAGTGTTTCTCTGTTTTCCTTTAGTTTTTCAGTGTAGACAAGGCACAACTGTTTGTCTGACGTTTTCCTTCTAATTGAAAAACGTCCTGATGGTTTCTGATGGTTGCCAACACTTGTTATTTTTGGCCTGAACTTTTACAGTCACTCAGTTATCTATGAAGTATTGGTAGTGCAGAATTCATTTGTCTCGGCTGAAATGAATTGGCTGTGTTCTTGTCCAGCCCCTGATCTCCTTTGAAATCCAGAAATGGAGCTCCAGTAGGGATCAGGTTACTGTTGAATGTGACTGTATTTTGGTGTGTTATCCTCAGTTTCCTGTAATCTGGCAGTTTGTATTTTACCTTCTGCAGTACGCTCTGCATTTCCATTTATTTGGAAGCATCCACCTCAAGTTTGCTTGCTAAGTCATTCAGATGCCTACAAAATGGAAGAGTTGAGTGCTGCCTGCCTATTTCTACAACAAAAACTGGGGGAGCAATGGGTCATGGATGTGAGCAGTTGTCATTTTGTCCACTGAGGTACACAATGAGTTATATGAAGCCTTAAAACAAAAAACCTCCACAACCAAACAAACCCAACTCCATGCATCTGTAATGTCTCTCCAACTCTCACTTTCTTTATTTGCCCTTAGACTGACATTGTTGTCAAGCTCTAATGGAGGAGGGGAAATCTAACAGCTTTAAAATCACACACTGCTGTCTGCTGTGTGACCTTTTTCCAGTTGATGGTTCAATTTATTTAGGTGATAAAGAAAACACTGAGGCATGTGAAGTCTATCTTCTTGACAGATCTGAGCTTACTGAAACTTTTTCCTCATCCTTTTCTCCTTCCTCACATTCACAGTCAGCCTTTTGTTTTTATAAAGTGATCCATATATTTTCCTTTGAGATTTAAAATGCTTTCTGATCTTTTCAAGGTTTACAGAATTGCACCTGGCTGCTGAGGGTATGGAAAGGCAGATGGACTGATGGTTGTGGGGATGTCTTCAGAGAAATGTTTGCCTTTTGTGCCAAGTGGTGCATGGTGTATGGAGAAAGTGTGTGAGGGCTTGGCCAGGTCTAGGATGTTATTTTTCTAAATGCTCTTAAATGTGGTAAAAGTGGAAATATCCAATATTAGTGAGCCCCAGGAGCTGATAGACCTCATCTAGTGGGTGAGAAATAGATGATCTTTAAGGTCCCTTTCAGCCCAAACCGTGCCTTGACACAGATTTCTGGTAGAACTTGAGAATTTTTCCTGAAATTTTGATTAAAACTTTGAAGATTACTGCTTAAAGTGTTTGGTATAGTTTCATATGCAACAGGGATTCATGTGAGGCTCTGATTCAATATTAAATTATGTCTGCCAGTGAGTAAAAAAATATTTTTTGAAACAGATTTGTCTTAACTTCTGCTCTTACTAGAAGGACACCAAACATTGCAGAGTTGTAAACCAAGCAGCTGCTGGTTCAGGGATTTGCTCCACTTGTGCCATCCCTAGGAACAAGGAACTACAACTCCCATGAACTGAGATGATTTCACATATTTCCTTCCAAATTCCAAGAAATCTTGAGAGCTGAAGGTTCTGTCAGGAAGCTTTGCATTGAAATGCCAGCATTTCCTAAGACATTGTGTGAGTGCTGCTATCAAACTCTGAATTATTTTGGAACAATCCTGTTCTTTAACTCTCCATTTTTATCTCACTTATTCTGAAACATCTCCCTTGCTCCAAGAGCAAAAACTCCTGAGCAATGTCAGAGCTGCATATCATGGGTTTTCTCTATCAGTGATATGTTAAACGAAAGGTGCATTAGTAGGATTTTTATTGAGTATCCTGTTGGAATAAGTAGATTCTGTCATGCACCACTGACTCATTTCAATTGGAATACCACAGTTCAGTAAAAGTAAATAATTGAGTCATGGGTTTCTTACTTAAAGAGTGTCTGATATCATCTTTCGCAATAAAATTTTATGAGGGTGAAATGAATTTAGAGAGCTGATTTAATATGGACAGCTCTTTTTCTCTTGTGTTGGGGTGGCTCTCTGAGCTTGAGAAGAAAATGGCAGTTTTGAAAATATTCCCAAAAGATAAGCATTATTGAATTAGAAATATCAATATCTATAGGTAGATATTTTCTCCTGGGTTTTGCAATGCTGTCTACTGAGCAGACAGTCTGTTGGATAAGCACACCCTGGTTTGCTCAATTTTGTTTGTGTTAATAATTTTATCTGTGTTAGCTCAAACCACTAATTTAAATTTTTAAGTTAAACTGGTGGTTTATATATATTTATATATTTTTATATATTTATGTGTTATTTTTATATATGGGATGGCTTTTGTTTGGTTTTTTTTTAACTTTTTGTAACCTAAATTAGGAAAACTTTCTCCATCCTGCTGTCTGGACAGATCAGTGCCACTCAGAGCTTCCAGAGGAGGAAAGCTGATGAGCAGCTGAGAGCAGTGACCTCTTAGACTGCATTTTTCAGGAAGGATGTGAACTGGGACCACCTGAGACTTTACAGAGAGGTCCATGGCCTCATGCAGTCCTGTCTGAAACAGCAGGACATGACTGATACAAAAATGCCAACACTATTCTCGTGTACTTTTGTACCAGTGAAATGGCATTTTTGCCAGTGTAATACTTGGAGAGAAGGCACACATGACTAATATCAATGGTAATGGCACCAAGAGCATTTTCTCCCTGATATCTGAAATCCTATCAGGAATGTAAGACTTGGTTTGAAGAAAAAATCTGGACAAAACAGAAAAAAAAACCCTTCTAAACCAAAACCCAAGACAAAACACACAACCTAAAATTTGTAGATTTCTTGTTAGATTTGCCTCTTCTGAAGAGTGGCTGAGAATCTCTGTAGAGCCCTGACTAGTAATTTCTAATAGTAATGCTAATAATAAAGTGAAGTGCCCACACCAGGCTGGATTTTACAGAAACAACCCAAGCCTGAGCTGCCTTCTCTGGGTTGGTTTGTTGTGACCCAGGAGCAGCTGCAGGGAGGGAGCCCCAGTGCCCTGAGCGAGGAGCTGGGGTAAATTTGCTCGTGTTTTACACTGGTGTGACACCAGACAAGCAGTGCTGCCACAGCCTCTCAGCACACAGCACAGTTCCAGGGTGTAAAACACTCCCAGCCCTGTGTGGAACGGAGGTGATGGTGGTGTTAGATCTCACTGCTGCCCTACATTTGCAGGTCCTAGTCTGGGTTAGCCAGGGGATATTATCTCATGGTTTTCTCTCTGGTGTCATTCTGCTGGAGAAGGTTCAGGTCCTGTTTGTGAGCCTCTCTTTGGGAATTTTGGCAGAAAGGGGGCTGACCTGGGAACAGCAAGAAGGGCTGCAAAGGAGAGGAGCTCGTCTTGGGACCTACATAAAGATCTCACGCAGTGTGAGGGGTTCTGGAAGTAAAGCAGAGCCTGGCTTTGCATCACAGAAGCCACAGGAGTTTTGAGGAGTTGGTTTTAATCTTTTCATTTCCTTGCTCCTTGGTATTGTTTCTCTCCCCAGTCTTTCTGATCCCTCAGTTACAAAGCAGAGACTGTCTTGGCATCAGCGTGCATCTTCCAGTGTTTCTGGGAGCTTTGGGTTAAGGCTTTTATGAGGAATTTGGAGCTCAGCTGTGCATTACCAGCACATTTTCCTGAACTGAGCTCACTCCACTGCATGTGTGACTTGGGTCAAGTTTGACAGGAAGCTGCAGCCCTGGAAACAGGATGGATGCAGGAATCCTCTCGTACTGAGCTGTGTGAGCACACCAGTGTGAACCAGAAAAGCTGCAGAAAAACAAGAACAGAAAGACAAGAGATCTCTGCGCTGAGAAGCCAGGGGACCAGGACAGCTGCAATTGTGGAGGATAAAAATGAAACTTTTAGATTAAAAATTCTTCATGAGTTCTTCCTTTGTGGGTTGGTTTTTTTTTTGTTTGTTTGTTTGTTTGTTTTTTTCCTTCTTTCCAGGTTTGAATTTTTTTCTTCTTCCTCTGCTGCACTCATCTTTTTCCCTGCAGCTCCCAGAGCAGGTTTCTGCTCTGTTCCTCCAGGGCAGAGGGGGAACTCCTGTAATTCTGAGCTGCAGAGGTAAACACTTGCTACCCTGCCCTGGAGACTCGAGCTGCTACTGGCAATTAAAGACAGTGAGCAGCTCCCCACTAGTGTAAATAATTGTAGGATAATCACTGCCCCATCCCTCATCCCAGAGGAAGTGGAATTTCAGCAAAGTAGCATTGAGGTTATTCTAAGGTTTTGCTGCTCCTGTTGGTCTCTGGGAGTTCCTAAAACTACTCCAAGAACCTCTCCTCTTGTCTTCCTAGGGGAAAAAAAACTTTTCATTTCCAGCAGCTTCCATCCTGTTTGACAGCAAGTTCAGCTGAGCCTGGGGACTTTGATCTGCATTGTTCTGGCCAGTCTTGTCTTATTTGTTTAGAATTGCATTCATCTTTGTTTACTAGGGCTCATAAATGATAACATTTCCTCCAGGAATCTGGGTGTTGCTGTTGATGTTAATGTTGTATCAGAAGACAGTGCTATGTGCTTTCCACTTTTTAAAAATTACATAGGTATGAAAATACAACATATACTGTTTTTTTTGTTTTGTTTTTTTTTTTTTTTTACAAAAGAAATATGGAAGTAGCTCCAGTATAAAATAGAGGTAATAATTCTTCTGCCTCTCAAGTGAGGGCTGTAGAGTTTCCTGAGAGGAGTTGAGAAATACAAGTTATCGTTGCTGGATTTCCTCTTCCTGTACTGACACAGTGTTTGGCTGACGTGCTGTGAAATGTGTACCAGTCATCAACATGTTTTCAGCTTCGAGGGTCGTTCTGAAATTCCTTTTTTCAGCTGTTGTGGAAAAAAGAAAAAAAAAATTTAGAAACCATTGACACCAGAAGGATCTGTCATGTCAGTGTTCTCTGCGTTTTGTTTAGAGCCTTTGCAAAGAGGCTTCTGAAATATTAATGGCTTTCTGCTTTGTGAGACATCACATTGCTGTGGTGCAGGCTCTGTATCCTCTCTGTCTTCCCAAAACACACGTGGTTTAGAGGCTTTTATATATTTTAATACAAAGTGGTTGGTTGAGTGGTCTGTGTTCTCCCAGAGGAGCCAAACCTCACTTCATGGATCAAGAAAATAAAGGGCTGCAAGGCAATTTACTATTCAGGCTATTGTGGAGGAGGGTGATTTAAAACGTTGTAGTGGCTTGGAAGAAAGGAAAACCTAAAGCAGTGATTGAAAGGCTTGAAATGACTGAGTTAATGTGACGACTCTCCTTCCCTCAGCTGGGTGTGTTGCAGAGGTGACTGTGCACAGTTAATGTCTGTGGAGCTCGGTGGTACCTGTTTGCAGGACTTGCTTTGAAATGAAGAGTGAGACATCATTTATTTAATAGAGACCATCAAAGAACGACTTTCTGATGAAGCAAGTTAGGTGTTAAACACTTTTCAGGTGAACCATTTACTTAAGTAATTATCTCTCGTTAACATTACAATAAATGTTTCTCCAGGGAGTTTAACCAATCATGAAATGCAATTAATTTTCAAATACTCTTCAGCAACAATTGAGACACTAGAGACTGAAATCCCTAGTCAGTGTGTAGGTTTTTAAACTTCCCTGCTGAAGGGAAGCAGCTTCAGCTCAGATGACTGTGGAGTTGTTAAATTGAATGATTTTTCAGTGTTTCATTTGGGCCTATCACAAGTGAGGGGTGCTGGGCTCCAGGTTGTGTAAGCCTGGTACTTCCCCTTAGTTTCCAGAGCACTGAGGAGGTTCAGAGTGCTGTTCTTGAGCTGAAGCCCTGCACTGGGTGAGGATGGAGGAGTTAAAATGCTCTTGGTTTCTGTCTGGGATTCTGTTTGCTGTGTGATACCGGCTGGGCTCGGAGCCAGCTGTGCTGCTGTTTGTCCATGTGTAAAATGGGAGTAACACAAATCTCGTGTCTCTAAGGTGTACGTGGAGATGTGTAAGTGGAAATGACTGCTTGGTGATTGTCTCATCTGTGGACAGCATCTTCCTGCTTAAGGTTACTTAATTCACTTTCTAACCAAAATATTGTTACAGTCGTTTTTGTTCCAAGTCTTCCTACTGCGGTGGTAAGATGAAATAATCTGTGCAATTCCACCTTCTACAACTACTTGGTCCAACAACTTAGAGAGCTCTTGGAGAATGGATGAATTTATCACAGCTTTCAGTTTCCAGATGAATCGCTGATGTGGCTGAAGTAGGGATCTCCGTTTGAATGGAGCTGGATTTTTAAACAGCAAAAGGAGCACAGTGATGTTGTTAGCCCTCACCTATGCCAAGCAGAGCTGGTTCTGCAGCTGGCTCTGGTTTTTCTGCTGTCAAGCCTTGGGCCCCAGTGCAGACACTGTTCCAGCCACTCTGGATTGCAGGGGACAGATGGGCTTGGGTACAGAAGGGCTTACAGCCGACTGCAGAGGCTTCCAGCCCCGGGCATTCGCAGATCCCAGGCAGTGGAACCTGCAAATCTCATGTATTTAGAGGTTGAGGAAGAGGAAGAGCTTTTATCCTTTCATGCTTGCAAAACCCGGTGTAGGAAAGCTCTTGCCACTGATACTGTCTCTTCATAGCGAACAAATAAAACCACTTTGGTTGAATCTGTGCATTTTCCTGAGGCTTTCTCCTCAGCCGGGGTAAAGAGGAAAGGAGGCTTTATTTACAGATGTTGCTTTCAGAATGAGCCTAGCACTGTGATATTATCTGTAAATACGTCTTTGGGCATCAGACATCTTTCCATTTATTTAGAAACAGGAGATAAAGACTGTCTGACATGGGAATGAATTCCTACACTCCTTTTTGTTGCCTCAGAGTACATACGCCGTTTAAAATGAGTCTGAATCTGCTGTTATATCACCCTGTTGCTTCCAGCACAATATTCGTTGTTTTTTTTTTTGACCTACAAATCTTGGTCCTCACTGTTTACACTGACCTCTGAACATAAGAGACCAGAATGCTGTGGGTTTTCTGCCTCGTTCCTGGATGTGTCTCTGAACCTGGTGGGATTCGGGTCTGAGCTCCTGGAGCTGTTTGGATGTTCCCTGTAAATACAGGGCAGCCTGTTGGTTTCAGCAGCGTGGATTTTGTAAGCACCTACACACAGATCACAGTCAGATCATTATGTTGATCTAAACCATTTTGTAATCCTCTACAATCTGGGTTTAGAGACTGTTATTAGTGTCACAAATAAAAGCTTGTGACTTCTTTAGTTCTCAGGATAAAAGAAGCCATGTACTTTCCGGGAATTACATATTAAAATTAAAGCAACATCAACATGTTTGAGGATAGTTATCCCACTTTTCAAGACTGAGCCCAGAATTCCTATGATTGCAGGAGAGAAATTTGTTAAATTTTACTTCATGATTGACCTTATACTGACAAAGCAGAGCTAAACCAGGAGGACAAGGCATGAAAGAGTCCTTTAATCTTTCTTTCTCAGTAACTTGAAGCTTTAAATGTGGCTCAAAGAAGTGTATTCTATTTGTGGGGTTTTTTTATCTGTTGTTTGCTTTTTAAAACTCACTATGTAGGAAGGAAACCCCTTTTTGTCCAGATAGGTCACAGATTTAGAAAGGGATAGAAAGGTACTTAAGAGTTCTATTTTCTCACAAACTCTTTCCTAAGCTCATGAAAAGCCTCTTCAAAACGATCCCGACGGAAAGTGATTTCAGCTCTTGTCACATTCCTGCGTGTAATGGATATCTTGCCATTACAACCAGCGGCAGCTCCCAGCCTCCATCCCGGCGGGGGAGCGGGGCGGGTGTGGAAGGGCCGCGGGCATCGCTGTGCTCTGCCCGGGGCTCTGCAGGTGCATCCCGGCCCTGCCCGGATCCCCGTGCTCACAGCGCGCTTCCCGCAGGTACCTGAAGGAGTTCCGCACGGAGCAGTGCCCGCTCTTCGTGCAGCACAAGTGCACTCAGCACCGGCCCTACACCTGCTTCCACTGGCACTTTGTCAACCAGCGCCGGCGCAGGTCCATCCGCCGCCGCGACGGCACCTTCAACTACAGCCCTGACATCTACTGCACCAAGTATGACGAGACCACGGGAATCTGCCCCGAAGGAGATGAGTGAGTAAAGGCTGCACCCTGCTTTTCAGGCATTAGGCTTTTGGGATCAGGCCAGGTGATGATTCCAGCTGGTTCTCGCGGAGGTGAGGCGAGTCAGCGGTAAAGCAGCTTTGTCACGTATGTAACGTGAGAGCAGATGTAAAATCTGGAATGGCAGCCCGTGTGCTCCAGGCCTGCTGAGGGTGACTTGGATGGGAATTCAGCTCTTGGGAACTCATTGTGCTCCCGAGCTTCAGCATCTTCAGCAAAGCTGAGGCGTGAAAAAACAGCTCATTGAGACAAATGAGTTCAGAAACACTCTGTTCCCTAAGTCCCTGACCCTCAGCTCTTGCTCTCTAGCAGGGTAACTTAGTTTTTCACAGATTGAAGAAAGAGGAGGAACTTTGTCCTCCAGTCTGCCATCTGAGTTATCTGTCTCAACTTTTTAACTCGTATCAGTTTATTTTGTCTTTCTGAACTTTTAAGAAGCCAGTAGAGAAACGAGAGGTACCCAGAATAAGGCAGCATGGGGAAAAGTTTGGGTTTTTTGCATGCTCTCCCTCCATGCAGTAGATTTAACTGGGGCAAAACCACAAATCTTTCTGCTGTGTGTGTGGCAGACCCCAGCAAATAAGGGGTTAACCCTGTAATATGACTTTAGCCATGTGACAGATATGGAATAAATAGTGTAGCCAAACTGTGGTCAAATATGGAGAGTGGTTTATAAAGAGATGCTGTAAAAAGATGGAATTTCAGTTCCCTTTAGTGGTGCCAGTATAAACATACGAAAATGCTATTTATTGGCAAAACTTTTTTTATTTTTTAACTCAATTAAGTTTTTATGTCTGCAATAGAATGGAATAGTCCCTCAGGCCTGAGGCTCCAGTTTCAATACTTTCTTCCTTGCTAGAAGAGATCTGGAAGGAACTGGAAATGGGATGTTTGTGGGCTTTGGCTTTTAGGTCACTAGTTGATACATGGCTCAAACTCAGTGAATGAAAGCCATTGTCATCTAGGAACTTTTGCTCATTTGTATTTTTACCTTGATGCTGCAATATCTGAACTTTACTATTCCATCTTGTTATACTTCTGTTTTACTTCTCAATTTAGATTGTTTTTCTGCCTAAAAGGGGAAACAAAACAAGTTAAAATGGCCATTTTGTAACTGTCCTTCCATGTCCCACGTCCTTGCTCTTTTCCAGATCCCTGGCAGCCACTCGTCCAGAATAATAAGGTGCTGCTGGATTAATAATCCAGTTTTTTTTAGGGAGGGAACCTCTTACATCCTTTGTAGTGACAGGTTTGGGAGTTCTCTGAAGTGTTGCAAGGCACAGCATAAGAGAAGGAGCAGAATTAGCAAAGATGGTGTCAACTGCAGCATCTTCTCTCAGCAAAGTGTCTCCTGCTAGTTAAATCTCTCACCTGTGTGACTAAACATTGCCTCTTCCTCCCCTCCTGCCTTCCTCAGGTGTCCCTTCTTGCATAGAACTACTGGAGACACAGAGAGGAGGTATCATTTGCGCTACTACAAAACTGGAATCTGCATCCATGAGACAGACTCCAAGGGGAACTGCACCAAGAACGGAGTGCACTGCGCCTTTGCTCATGGGCCCCATGACCTGCGCTCACCTGTCTATGACATCAGGTCAGTGGCTCCTGGGAAAAGGGTCATTTCTGTACCCAAATGATAAAGGAGATGATGGAAAAGGTAATTTCTGTACTGGAGTGAAAAGTGAGATGATTGAAGGACAGTACTGCTTCAGCCTGAGATGAGGCGATGGCGAGATATCCCTGCCTAATAAGGCAGATTTAAAAAACCTCCAGGGAGGGTTCTCAAAATGGGGGAAGGGGTCACACTTTGGAATCTGATGGAGGGGGGTCAAAAGAGTGCATCTGGAATTCCCAGGGAATGAAGACTTATTTTTATTGCAGTTGCTGTTCAGCTAAAGATGTTCTGAAGAAACATGCATGGCTGAAATGCACCCACTTAGCAAATGCTCCACTATGTCAGTTTTTATACACATTTATCTGACTCTTCCTCTGCTCAGTCTGTTTGTTCATTTAACTCTGTCCCTGAAGAGAGCTTCAGGCAATGGAAGCTTTACAGAATGGTCAGACAACATCTGAAGGAGGCATCGAGGGTCAGTCTGCAGTCGCTGCCAGCCATGCCATGATAGAGAAAATACTCAGTGAGGAGCCGAGGTGGCAAGGTGAGTGTCACTGAGGGTCTGTGGGGCTGGGAAAGTTTGGTCTCTGTGGAGTGCCTGCTCCTGTCCAAAACTTCTCTGTAGTAAATATGGGTTGTGGTTGTCTCTCTTGACTCATTGGGGTTTTTTTTTTTGCAGATACAACATATGTGTTGGGAAATTACAAGACAGAGCAGTGTAAGAAACCCCCTCGGCTCTGTCGCCAGGGTTATGCCTGTCCCTACTACCACAATAGCAAAGACAGAAGAAGAAGTCCAAGAAAACACAAATACAGGTACTGTGGTCCTGGATATTGTATTTCCCAGCTGAGTGGTGCGGTATATTGGAAATCTGTGGTGCAGGAGGCAGGATTTTGACCACTAGATAGTTGTTTTTAGTGTATCTCCAAGCCTGAGAGGTATGATGGACTGTTATTTCTTCCTAGAAAGATAACAAACTAAACAAGGACTTCTCCTGTATATAGTAATCATTACCTAATAAATGAATTGTTAAATCATGTTACAACTCTGATTTTATAGCAAAGGGAACCTGTGTCTAGCTTTCCCTTACCACATAAACCTCTGCTTTAGAAAGCAGTTCAGGGAAGAGAAAACAAAAGCAAGTTTTAATCCCCATCTAGAAACAAGCTCACACAACAGAGTGTTCATGGTAAAGGATTCAGAATCATCAGGCTGCTTGTTGTGTATGCCTGGTGATGGGGATCCTGAGGAGGGACTGTAGCTGGACATGCATTCCTAACCAGCTGCTAAAGGCTCTGCTTTTGAGGCACCAGGGTGTTCTGTCACTCAGCTGTCGCTGGATTTTTCAGTGTGCTGTGCCTCCCTGAACGCATTTCATCCAAATTATAGGCCCTCATTTCCTCCAACACAACAGAGCTTTTGTTGTGGTCTCAGTGGGGCTTTTCCTTAGTTCCTTTTTGAAAAACATAGAAGCAGACCAGAGAGCCAGGAGAGAAAATACCAGGGATGTTCTCACTTCTCTTCCCCACCCCCAACATTCACAGAAATTTTTGAATTGGCACTGAAATTCCATATTTAAAAAAAAACTAAACAGGCAGCAATCAAAGGAATGTTAATCTCAACACTTTAAGGAGAAATAGCACCACTAGGGCAGTGTTCAGGCAGCAGCTGTGTGCTTTTTGCCCTTCTCTGGGCCCTTTGGGAAGGGAAGAAGTGAAAGAAGCTCTGCTGCTCTCCACTCACTGATGTGTTTTCCCCACCCCAGCTGATGTGGCTGTGCTGGTGCTGCTATCTGCTTCCCTCTGCTGTTGTCTGAGGGAATGGTTAAGAGCATAAAGAGCAGGGGAAGTAGGTCACGGCAAAAATTCGGATCTGGGCAAAGGAACTGTTCCTGGCTGGGAGAAAGAAAACGGACTTGCCTTTTCCCTAGTGACCTGACTCAGCCTCTTTTCCACATGGCCACACTATAAACCTGGAAACATACTGCTGTAAGGGTATTATGTGTTTTAGGATTAGCCAATTAACTTCTTAGCTTTCTATGAAGGTGCAGTTCCAAAACAGAAACCAGACCCAGCGTCTCTGACACTAATCACATCAGCTGCTAATATTGTTATGCTGGTTCAAGTTGTATTTTGTTTCAAATACAGAGCTAAGCCATTTTTTTTTCATTGGGAAATTGGAAGAAGGGGGAGAAGATGCAATAGCAGCTGGGTGGGGGCTGGGGAAGGAGCAGCCAAGCAGATTGTACAGCTGAGGGTGGGCAGCCAAACTTGTCCCCGACTGAGGAATTGTAGCATGGAATGGTTTGGTTTGGAAGGGACCTTAAAGCTGATCTTGTTTCATCCTCTGCCATGGGCAGGGACACATTCCACTAGCCCAGGTTGCTCCAAGCCCCATCCAGCCTGCCTTTGAACAGTTCCACGGATTCAGGGGCTTCTCTGGGCAACCTGTGCCAGGGCCTCCCCACCCTCACAGGGAAGAATTTCTCTCTTGTATTTGATCTAAACCTATTCTATTTCCATTTAAAGCCGTTCCCCCTTGTCCTGACACTCCGTGCCTTGTCCAAAGTCCCTCTCCAGCTCTCCTGGAGCCCCTTTAGGCCCTGGCAGGGCTCTGAGCTCTCCCTGAGGTGTTCTCTTCTCCAGGCTGAACACCCCCAGAGCTCCCAGCCTGGCTGCAGAGCAGAGGGACCCTCAGAGCACCTTTCTGGCTCTCTCTGGACTTGTTCCAGCACGTCCACATCCTTCTGATGTTGAGGGACCCAGAGCTGGATGCAGTCCTTCAGGAGTGGATCCGATGGGAGAATCACCTCCCTCCACCTGCCCAAAGTAATTGTCTGTGAGTCTGATGCCTTCTCCTGCTGCCTTATTTGCACAGATCTTCGCCATGTCCCAGTGTGAAACATGGGGACGAGTGGGGAGATCCCAGTAAGTGTGAAAATGGAGACTCCTGCCAGTACTGCCACACCCGCACAGAGCAGCAGTTCCATCCAGAGGTACAGTAACCTCCTCCCTCCACTTAGAAGCAAAAGCATTCCAGTTTTACAAGATAAATTACTGTGCCAGGTGGGAGAGGGTGTGGGCTGCTTGTAGTGTGGTCCTGGGATACAGAGAAGCTGCATGTTGGGACTAAGCTGCAATTCAGCTGCTTTACAGAATAGACGGTATGGGAGGAGGTAAGAAAAGTGGGGGAAAACTCAATTATAGGAGCAGTCTCAGGTGTGGGGGTCCTTTGGAAAGCACGATGTGGGTCTGCATGTGAGCAAGCAGCGTCTGTTTCCTTGACTAAGAGTTGGTGCTTCATGTTGATAGCACTGAACACCACCAAGCTCTTAGCTGTGAGCATGCCCAGAGCATTCCAATATCCTTACAGAAAGTGTAATTAAGACCTTTTCGTAGTCTGCTTCATGTTACAGTGTTGAAAAGCTTTGTGGGGCCCGTATCTGCACAGTAACCATTGTCACCGCCTGTCAAACTGGGGGGAAAGGGAATAATCCATTTGCTACAGTCCTTGTCAATGGTTTGTTATTTTCCTTGCAAACACGTGGCTGCAACTTTCTGTGCTGTCATCTGTCAGCTCTTTCCTACCTTTTGCCATTTAAAATGTCCATGGAGCTTCCAGTGAGTCTGAGGGACTTCATGGCAGGTGGTGACCTTTGGGTGAGCTGGTGTGTGGTGGGTTGGTCTCTGGGTGAGCTCTAGCTGTCATGGGCATATTTTGGTGTTTCCAGAACTATAGTGGGTTTTCCTTTCTTTGAAGCAAAGCACTGAAATGGTCACCCTGAGCTCTGCTGGCCTTTGCACTTCTTATCGTGTGTCCCTACTTTGCTGTCGAATTTCTTCATAGTACTTCTGTACCTGGTGGTCACTGTTCTTTTCTTTTTTTCTTTTTTTTTTCTTTTTTTTCCTTTTTTATTTTTCTTTTTTTTTTTTCTTCTTGTTTTGTTTTGTTTTCCCATTCTTAGATCTACAAATCCACCAAATGCAATGATATGCAGCAGTCTGGCAGCTGTCCCCGAGGACCCTTCTGTGCCTTTGCACACGTAGAACGTACGTGCAACCTTCTCTCATCTTCTCTGGATGTTGGAGCTGTGGAAAGCTTCTGACCATGAGAGTTTAAATGTAGAGCTGCAAAACTAGAGCTTCTGTGAGGGGTTAACTTTGATTTCTGTGAAACTGTGCTGCTGTGGGAGGTGTTGGCAGAGCTGGAGGCAGTAGGTGATCTGTAGGACTCAGCCTTTAGCTCTCACTGCACTGTCTCTTGAAGGATCTCCCTCTGTTCCCTTCTCCTGCTCAGTTCTCTGGCTGTCAGTTCAGGAGGATGGAAGTGGAGAAAGCTGCTTCTCTTCTGTACCTGGATGAACTGTACCTAGCTAAATTGCCAAGTGTCATATTGTAAAAAGCTGAAGATAAAATTGCTTACTGTAGATAATTTATTGATCCATTTTTTTAAAAAAGCTATTTTACTCTTTATGAAGTTTTACTTAGAGTTTAAGTCCTTAGGTCAGGTTGGAGAAGAAAAATATGCAGCTTT
>VXBU01017832.1:73743-84143 GCA_013400315.1 Bombycilla garrulus | reverse complement strand
TTACTGCTTTATCTCAAATCCTCTTTTCTCAATAGCTCCCTGACTTATAGGGCATTATTCCAATCCTCACTTTAATCAACTATAAACTAGTGATGCAGTTTTGGTTGTGGAAGTTCTACCTGCAGGTGGTCCTAACATTCATAAATAAGGGTTAATTCCTGTCCTAGGGCTCCTGCTCAGTTGCTGCTCTGCAATCTCACTGCTGAATTTGCAACAATTAGAGCAGGTTACTCACTAGATTTGTTCTGATACTGACTCACTACATGGCCTTGAGAAAATCTCTTTGTTATTTGATTATCCTTTGTAAATGAGGGAATTAGTAATTGCTGCCTTTGACAAGGAATGGGGAGAGTAAAATCCCTACAGGTTATGCAGTTCCTTTTATAGGAAGCCTTGTTGACAAGCAGTAATTATAGCTGGAGCTGTGGGCTGTAATGGCCCAAAACACAGCAGTGCAGCTACACAGTGGGATCCAGCAAGCTTTAGAAAATGAAATCTTGGTGAAGGAACAGTGTTTAGCAAACTTCCTTGGGTATAATGTAGTATTTTTGTTTAGGGATGCCCTATTCCTAATAAGATTACTACACTTGATATTCTGTTACTTAGAGTAACATTCCATTGTACTTAGGTCGTTCCAACTTGGTTATTTGTGGTGCTTTCTTATGGATTTGTATCTTTTAGTCCTTCCTACAAGGTCAACAAGGACAGACCTAATGCAATTAAAATAACAGGAGACAATTTATTATATCTGCTCTTGAGTTTTACTGATTAATAGCAAAAAAACAGCATTTTGAGGATATTGAAATATAGATATAGTGTCAATTCTGTAGTTTTTGGGAAGATGCTGAGTGTTAGATGTAAATCCTGCAAATCTACAGCATCTCTACTTTCCAAACCAGTGTCACTTTTCTTTTGTAATGATTTGTACTGAGCACAGATGGAAACTTTAACTCCCTCAGCTAATTATAATGCACCCATCAACTTTGTGCCAAGCAAAGAAGGAAACTCTGCTTAGTTCAAGAGAGCTGAATGAATAACACACAATTCATCCAGGGAAGATAATTTTGGAGCAGCAATAATGAGCTAAAGAGCAGCACAGTGTGTATGTGATGACAGTAAAAACGTGAAGAATATTATATAAGCAAATAAGCCAAATAAGGTTTCTCCTTACTTCAATAATTATAAGTAGGTGCTTGTGGAGTGTTTTTTTCTCTCAGGAATAGCTGGGTATTCTTGTTCCTGAATGTCTTGTGCTCAGCTGCCCAGCTTTGAGTGGTGTTCCCTGTGCTTTGTCTCCCGCAGAGCCCGCGCTCAGTGAAGATTTACAGCAATCCTCGGCCGTGTCCAGCCCCACCCAGACAGCACCAGTGATGTACATGCCCTCAGCAGCTGGGGACTCTGTTCCAGTCAGCCCTTCCAGTCCTCATGCCCCAGACCTTAGCAATGTATGTAGTCCTGTGGAGAAGCCTTGTCCATCTTGTGCAAATCTGTTTCTCTGAGTCGCTCTTCTTCCTCCCAAAAAAAACTATCCAAAAGGCCAGAGGATATGAGGTTTTTCTTTTAGTTCTCTGCTCCACGTTTTTTTAGAGGGATCTGGTTTTTTAGAACATACATTCAGTGGCTTTAGTATTGTCCTCTCACCTATAAAAATTCCAGGCCTTCCTTTCTGTGCAGGGTTTGTTGATGTACTTTCAGGAAAATGGAATACATCCGCTCATGAAGTCCAACTCCTTCCTGTCTGGAGGTACAGATTGGGCTCAGCTTCCAAGACCTATAATTAAAGGCTGTGAGCCAGCAGCCTCTAAAGTACATAACTACAATTGAGTTTGTTTACATATGTAATCTCAGAGCCTTAGCCTGTGCATACTGTGTGTGGCATTATAGGATATCCTTGGTTCCCTCCCTCTTGTACTTCTGGAGATAGCTAAACTCTGGTTTCAGTAATGCCCCAGATTGTTGGTAGGTAGTTGTCCATACAGGAAAGGAGATGTCTAAGTGCTGAACAGATACTCAGAGTCAAATTAGAAACCCATGGAATGCCAGACTACATTTTTACTTAGTTTTTTCTTTTTTTTGGTTAAGTCTTTCCTGTTTGTACTGCACTTGATAAGGTGTGTAACCTTTTCAAACGGTTGGCTGAGATTTTGAGAAGGTACAATGACATGAATTTAACTCATTTGAAACTGATCAGACTGAGGTGAACTCATCTAGGACCTCTGCTTTATTTTATTCCCTCTCTTTGAAAAGCAAAGCTGTGTTTGAGCCCACCTAGCAGTTCACAGTTGTCCTAAATTGGATTGCAGGTAGAATTCCAAACAGATCTTGAGAAGTCTGGACATATATTATCTCTTACTAAATAGAAGCAATAAAAAACCAAAACCCCTGCATCTTATGAAGGTATCATTTAAGTTATCTGAAAACTGCAGGGCAGTTGAAGATATCTCCTACATTTAGGCTGTTTAGGTCTTGTCTATCTCAAGCTCTTAGTCTTTTAAGCAGTTTTTCCTAATCCTTGGATTTGTGCCAAGTGGCAACACATGTCTGTCTATGACTTCATCACTCCACAGGGCATCTGCATGTAGCTTGCAAACAAATATGGCTTTGCTGGTGATCATTTTACATGATGAATTAATCAGAGAAAAAGGTCCCTGTAGCAGCCAGCCTCACGTGGCCTGTTCTGTTTTGTATTTGTACTGTAGGTGTGGAATAAATCAGGAACTCTGCCAACTAGCCCCACCTCCACCACAGTGAGTAGTTATCTTTGTGACTGTAGGGAAGCGTGGACAGCAGAATGTCTGTATAAAAATAAAATAAAAACATTGTAGGCTGCTCCTTTTTTTTTTTTCCCTAATGCCAGCCCAGACTGTGCCACATTTCAATCTGTGATGTCTGAAGCACAGTCGTGCTTGTCAGTGGAGGCAAATAATTTCTTGTCCCAGAGAAATGGGATATTTGCATTCATCCAGGTGGACACATCCTCTAAAACTCAACTTCCTTTGCTGCTGTCTGTGGCTTCATCTACAGTGCAAAACTAGCCTTGTTGCATGTGATTGTGATCCCTGGTATTAGTCCAAAGAATGGAAGTATTGGAAATCATTGGGTTTTTTTTAATGCAGCTGTTGATACCTGACTTGTGTCTGCATTAAAACGTGGAGATTTCCAACTGGAAAGTAAAATATACAGTATTACATGTAGCTCAGATATGCCTGATAGTTGTGACTGCCACAGAACCTTTCCAGGCTCTACACCACCACCCAGAGTCAGACAGGACCCTCTGTAGCCTAAGGAAAGAGAAGAGTGTTCTGGTCATGTTGGGAACCTGATCAGTCACCTCTGAGGGCTCAGAAATAATAAATGTCACTAGAGCTGTAGGTTAGATTTCACAAGACTGCACTCCAAAGTAACAACGATAAAACCATAATTGTGGGACTGTGTCAATTCAGTGGAGCTTTTTTCCTGTTTTTTAATGAGTGTTTACTGGAAACTTGTATGGTTGTGTTGGCTGTCAGTGTAATGGATCTACCAACAGTGACGTGATTGAGCATTTCCATGGATGCCTCTCTCTGAGCAGTTCCTGCTGTCTGGCTGTACTTTCCTGACACTTGTTCCCTCTGTTAGATTCTTTGTAGGAACAGCAGTCTTGGAAGCCCATCTAATATATGTGGGTCTCCTCCTGGTGCCATTGGGAAGCCCCACAGCTTGGAGAGCATTGGTTTTCCTCCAGACTCAGTCACAGCAGCCGGCAGCTACAAGAAAGCACCGGGGTTTGAGCGAGAAGATCAGGTGGGGGCCGAGTATTTGAAGAGTTTCAAATGCCAGGTTAGTGGGGAATATTGGCTGGAAGAGTTGGGGGGGATGAGAAGGAATGAGAAATTGCCCAGTCTAGCTTGAATGGGGTTTTGTTTCTGATGGGACAAAAGTGGGAAAGCACTTTTCTCATAGGAGCAGTTTCTGGATCTCTGCTCTTGGTTTCAGCTTCCCTTCCAGCCTCTTTCATCTCACATCTGGTCTTGTCTCCCTTGCTGCCATCACACACCAGTCAGTAGAAGTCGAGCTGCTGCTTGTTTTCCTAACCCCTCTCAGCTTCTGTCTTGTGTTGACCCTGGTAGCTTCCCACATCACTTCTTGCGCTTTCTTTTTCCATATTTAGGTCCTTGCCGAGAGTTGCTGTGTCTTTTGCTGTATTGTCTCATGGAAACTCATTCTTCCTTCTGTCTTTCCACTCCAAACTCTTACCTTGATCTCCATGACTTGGTTTGTCCTCTGTTCACCATTCCTCTGGTGTGTTAAAGATGTCACATTAGTTGTCTCTTGCTTCTGTGGCAGTACCATTCTGATCCTTGACTCTCTCCTGTGGCTTCTGTATTAAATTAGAATTCCTCATTCTTATTTGAAGAACCCAACCCACATCTCTTAATGACATTCCCTATTATCTCTTTTGGGTATCCCAGTCTTGCCTTGCTGCTTCCTCAGTCTTCTCCCTGGTGCCATGCCTTATTCATGCTGCTCCCTACCCTGGAACAGTCTCCTCCAGCTCTTTTGCCACACATGAGTTTTTCCACAGTCAGCTTCTTGCTGTGAATTTCCTTTCTTGATGTTACAATTAGTTGTTTCTCTGCAGCACCCCTTCCAATCTGAGCCCAACCCAGAGCTTGGGTTTTTATTTCAGTTTGTTTCTCACTGTGTTTGTAATTTTGTCTTGATTTAGGGGGAGGGGAATAGCTCATTGTATGAGGAGGTGCCTGCAAAAGTATCTCCTACAAGTTGTTTTGGACAGGAGTATAAAAAGGGAATAAGAATACCAGGTCTGTGTTGCCTGAGAACAGAGAGGACAAGAAGTGCTGCTTTCAGCAGCATTTTATGTTTTAACTTTGGTCTGTGACATTAAAGAAGTCAGTCTTAACGAGCCTGTACTGCTGTGAGAAAACTGTGGAAATATCCTGTCCAGACAAGGTCTTGCATAAAGCAGTTGAATTTAGAAGCAGACTCCATGGGTTTTATTTATTTTTATGGCTTTGGGAAAATATGGCCAAGCTTTGCAGTAGGGCCAGTCTTGAGCACTGTTTAGTCTAATTAAAATGATGCAGTGACAAATCCAGATTAAGCTATATGCATGTGTGCTCTCCTATCAATGCTCCCTTTGTCTGGCTTAAGGGGGATGTGCCTTAGGAAACTGCAAATTGAGGCAACACTTCTTTGGGGGTAAAGAGCAGAGCATGCTGTGATCCTGGCACTTCTTGCAGGCACAGCAGCTTGTAACAGTTGTTTAGAAACAAAAGGGAAAACATGTCCTGGTTCTCTGTGGCCTGTGCTGCAAAGGAGGAGTGAACCCAGAGCTGAAGGACTGAGAGAACCCCTGTCTGCTGCCAGCAGAGGCAAGGTGCCAGGGAGGCCCTGCTTTGGAGAAAATGGGCAGCAAGCCTGAGCCAAGGAGAAAAAGGATGCAGCATGAATAGGGCTTCGAAAAGGAGGGCCAGATGATGAGCGTTTGTATCTGTAGGCAGATCTGTGCTACAAAGATACTGTATTCATGTAACTGCTTAATTATGGGGCTTTAATTAAGCAAAACCTGTGTTAAATGGGAATAAATAGCTATTAAGGTACAGACAGAAGTAATCACAGTTGTCTTATGCTAGGCTTCTACAGCTAAAATTAGGTGTCTCATAAGTGTGCTGATTTAATTTTACTTTAATCTATAATTACTTACTTTTAAATTCTACTTCCCATTTAAATTCTGTAATTCCCTTTGGCTGCAGTGGGCACCAGAGATTCTCAAATACCTGTAAATTAGACCAATAATGAGGCATTTAACTTTTGTCAGCTCCTGTATGAAAACGTCAGAGGAGACACTCTGGCTCAGTTCTGCAATGGGCTTGTCATTTTTTCCCCTGTAGAATTAGTACAAATAGTTTCTAGCTTATTAGAATGAAAAATGCACCTTCTGTCTTAATAGATTCCACATAGTTTATGGTAAGGCTGAGCCAGCAGTTAAAGCTAAAAATAATTTTCCCAAGTCCCAGAAGATTTAGCAAGCTGGAAAAATGCTGGCTGCACTGGAAGGACTTGAATGCCACGACCAGGAGGTGTTCCCAAGTCTTGACACACAGCACAGTAGGTTTGTTCCATGCTGGTCAGAAAACATTTAGTTTCACTCATAATTTATGTCCCTTGTTCTCTTCCCTGACTGCAACAGAGGGAGCTGGAGAATTTCAGCCTGTCCTTTGAATGTCTGTCTCCATGTGTGCCCTTTCTAATGTTATTCAGAGCTGAAGGAGACTGCCTTTGTGGTGACATTTTGTTTGCTCTGTTTTTCCCCTGTGCTGTGTGAATTCCAGGCACTGGGAATTGGGGCTAACTTGGAAATATGTTCACTTTTCTCCTCCTTAAAGAAAAAATTCAAAAAGCACTTCCAGTAAGACTTAACTGCAGCAGAGCCAGCTCCCCACGTTGGCAGGAAGCCTCTCAGTGGGGGCACGGCTGCGTGTGTGCCCTCCCCTCAGCTGCTGACGTCTGAGATAGCACATTTTGTGTTCAGATGAGTGTCACAGGGGCAGGGCTGTGCTGGATAATGCAGCAGGAGCTTTATCAGACACAAACAGAGGCACTCACAGAGCACAGCTCTCCCACACAAAGGAGAGCGAGCCCATCGTGGCACCTTCAGGGAGCTGTGAGAGACCTGCAGAAGGATCTTTGTGTCCATCTCCCAACTGTCTGCCAGGCTTTGACCTCTCTGTCTGCCCATGGGCATAGAGCTGAGCAGAGAAAATGATTTAATGAAGCAAAACCAAAGGAGGAATTCTTCTGCTGCTCTTTTGCCTGGCTGGTTATTACATCACCCCTCTCCAGCATTCATTTATCTTTGTCATGAGAATGTTCAGGCCAAGAAGTCACTTCAGCTCAGGGTGGTGCCTCATGTGCTGCAGTTGCTCATCATGCCTCAGTTTCCTGCAGAGGTGGTTCCTGCCTGGGTTTGGGATAAAGATCCAGCTTGCTTTGTGACTGGAATATGTGTTTCACACCGAGGGGGTTGGAGAGGGAGTAAATGAGCGTGGCTGACTCACAGCACTTTTTTGCTGCCTCTCTGTGCCCAGAGGGTGGGATTGATGTCCCTGTGCCATGTCGCAGCACGGGAGGAAGGGGGCAAGGCCTGCAGACAGGCTGTTACACACTGACAGGCTCCTGAGGCCAGCTCCCAGCTGAATCCCAGCAGAGCTGGCTGATGTTGCAAGGCAAGACAGTTGATATCCATTAAGGATATAATGCTGGAAGGACCTTAAGCTGAATTTTTAGCCTGGATAGTGGGATTCTAAATGTGTATTGGCATTCATGCAGTTTTGCAATTCCATACAGCCATGGCCTCACTTAGGTTTTCTATGTTTGAGCTCTTGTGTTAATGGATGAGGGGAGGATCTTTTGTAAAGTTTATTTGATGATGTTGCTTTGAAAATTGGTTACTTATCACTGTGTTTTACTTAGCAATCCTAGCTGGGAGCTGGATGTTTGAGGGAAAACATAATCTACATACTTTTATCTCCCCCAAACTGAAAAATATTTGCATAATTTAACAATGCAGTTTGCCTCCCACCATTGCTGGCCCTTTCTGGGTGTTAGATGCTAGTAGGGCTGATGGGTTACTTACAGCAAGGCAAAATAATTCGGTTTTGATCTTGGTTCTTAGGATGTGCTTTGTGCTAGCAAGGGTCTTACAGCAGCAGTAAAGGCAAACGTCACTGTGACAAGTCTCTGCATAACTCTAGGGGTGATGTCTTGATATACAGAAAGCAAATTACACAAAATATTTTCAGTTTGCTGTGCTTTTCCCCTCTTCCAAATTCTCCAGTGCCTTGAGCAGCCCAAGAGAGGAGAGGACTGTGTTTCCCATGGCCTCTCCAAATTTAGCCATTTTTAATTTTGCTAAATAACCCCTCTGCTTATCTTTTATTTTGTTTGTTTGCTGCAGCAAGCAAAAATGAAGTCCCACTCCCTGGAACACAGGAGCCAGGAGCAACCTTTGCTACAGCCCAAACAGGTACGGAACTGCTGGCAGGGCTCTGAGCCCAGCTCAGGGCTTCCAGCACCACAGAGAAATTTGTGGATCCAGACAGCTCTGCAGGGAGTAAATAACAGTCCAGACACCATTAGGGAAGCTCAGCTGGAGAGATTACTTTATGAAGATGGCATGATTTGCCGGAGGTGTTATTTGTGAGTAGTTAGACCTGAGTGAATTCAGGGTAGATTCATAGGGCTGGACTGTGCAGGAGAGAGTGTTCAAATGACAGAAAATTGAGCTGGAATGGATCTCTGGAGTCATCTAAGTTCAAGGATTTGGCAAAGGGAATTTAATATCGGGTTCTAAGTCGTGTGCTGAACTAAGGCTGAGTGAGTGATTGTGTGGCCCATGGCTGTGATTGCATGCAACCTGTGGGTCACAGGAGTTAATTCTGGGGCAGCCTGAAAGATGTTTAGAACACTGGAGAGGCTGGGGGGGGACATGGAATGGAGAACAGTCGACAGAAATTAAAGAAAAGCTGTTAATCTCTCCCCACCCCCAGCCCAGTGGTAGCAGTAGCCATCTGTCAGGTTGGAAGCAGGCAGGAAACAGGTTTGCTGCTGGCATTTGGCTCGTTCCTGCACGTTTCTGAAGGGCTTGTTGTAGAAAGATGTTTTATTTCCTACCTCTTTCGCTTTTCACACTCTTGTTTCAGGACATCCTGGGCATTCTCCCAGTGGGGAGCCCACTGACCTCCAGCATCTCCTCCAGCATCACCTCCAGTCTGGCTGCAACCCCCCCGAGCCCCGCCGGCACCAGCAGCATTCCAGGCATGAATGCCAATGCCCTTCCCTTCTATCCAACCAGTGACACCGTTGAGTCTGTCATAGGTAACTTTGCCTTTTTCACTTATGAAAATAGGGTTTGCTCAGCCGTGGATCGCCAGGTATGAGACTTGGAGTAACGTGGGTGTTCCAGTGACCTCCAGTTTTCCGTGTCTGTCGGTGCTGGCAGATGCCTGAAGCTTGTTCTGTGACTGTGACACATCTGATGTTTCCTGCAGGTCATTTTGGATGAAATTCACCCACGGGACCAACTGAAGGCCTCTGAGCCACTCACTCAGAATGTCACACGGTGTAAAAGGGCCTTAGCTTTAGCTTTGTCAAAGTGACAAAGAGGTCTTGGACTAGGCAGGAAATCACAGGGGCATTTTCCTCAGTTACAACCTCTCAGCTCTAAATGACAATTTTATAGCCAGAGCTACCACCAGGTAGATTGTGAGGACTTTGCCCTTTGTAGAGTAGGACAGAGGATGTAAGATAAGGAAAACAGGAGAGTCCAGAGAGTGGAGTCACTCTTAGGTAGGCACAGGCTTTTTGGTCACCTATTTTTCTTCTTCCTTTTTTTTCTTTTTTTTTTTACCTTTTTTTAATTAAATGTAACATTTCTGAGGTGATCTCACTAATTTGTTAAAAATAATAATAGAAATGAGTGGGCTTGTGTGGGATGGAATTATATTGATCATCATTAGTGATGAAGCATGTTCAAATAGATGTAACAGTTTCAGGCATTAATAAGCTTTATTTTACCCAATATGTGAACCTCAGAGATGTTTTTCAAGTGTTCCCTTCTCCTGGTATTTCTTTTCCAAGTGGCTTTTCAGGAAAGCAGGGACAAAGCACAAACCAGACCCAGACATGCCATTAAGTGTTCCTGTATATAAGGGACAGACTTAAAAGAGCAGTTTGGGGAAGACTTATGGGATCTGCTGTTAATTCAATAAATTTTTGTTTTCATATACCATTTGGGAATACTTTAAGACAAAAATAAACAGGTCAGGTTAAAGAACCTGAACTGCAAAGCTGCCCATGACACTTCTGCCAAACTCGCTGAGAACAGGATGGAGAGCAGGGCCCTGAGAGGTAGTGAGCACAGGCTCCTCTGCATGTAGGCTCTTTGGGCCATCCTATCTCTTGAAGTTGTTGGTCCTTTATAACATAATTGGTACCTCTGTGTCTGGCAGAGTCTGCCTTGGATGACCTGGACCTGAATGAATTCGGAGTGGCTGCCCTGGAGAAGACATTTGACAGCAGCACAGTGCCCCACACGAGTGGCATCATGATAGGTACATGAAAGCAACAGAGCTTTCTTTATCTTCTGCCAAGCAGTGTTGCCCAGTCACCTCAGTGGAGCCAGCCCAACCAAGCTCTAAAACCAGTCCCAAAATTACGTTGGTTAAAACAGCAATTACAACAAATTCTGGCAACCCCTGAGCATCTTTGAAGTGAGAGCTTGCCCTTACTGACTAGCAGAGCTGAGCTGTTACCATTGGGCCCAGGTGTCTTGGGGATGTTTCTTGAGACTGAATGGGACTTGCCTGATTTTTTTTTCCTTTTTTTTTTTCTCCTTT
>VXBU01017832.1:21262-73703 GCA_013400315.1 Bombycilla garrulus | reverse complement strand
TTTTTTTTTTTTTTTTTGGTTGGTTTTTTGGTTTTATTTTTTGGTTTGTTTTGGTTTTTTTTTTTGAGTGTGTAAGTGGACTCTAGAAGACATCTAATGCATTTCAAATCAGGCCAAAGTATAACAATTTGCATCTTAAACAGAAAACTCTCCCTAGCTGTAACAGGAAACTCACTGACCTGGTAATGCCATCCATCTGTCAGAGTGTCATCATGGTCTGCTGATTTGGTTCCTGTAATGTCTGTCTCATTTTGATACATGGAAGTAGGCTAAGGCCTCTTCTACCTGTCTCTGATGGGTGTCCAGGGAGAAAAGAAACGTCTCATACATTTTTTGGAAGTGGTTGTAGTTTCTGGCTACCCTCGCTGTGTAAAGCAGGTGTTTGAACAGGAGCTAACTGGTTGTCTGAAGGTTTCCAAGGGAACTGCACTGCCTGGAGCTGTACTGAGGTAGGAAAGGACCTGTGGAAAGAATATCACTTCCACTTCCCTGCCAGAGATTAGAGCCTGTCAGAGGTTTCCTGTCCCTGTCTGCTGCCAGCCCTGCTGCTGCTGCTCCCCACCTCCAGGATCCTCCCCTCCTCCCTCTCTTCACATCAGGCCTGGCTGTTACCTGGTCACCTTCTAAGGAGGGACACAGATGAGGAGATGAGATCTCCCTAAATCTGTGAGAGGCAGGCAGAACAACTTCTGGTGTAAGGGAGGTTGATGTCTTTTGTGGTTAGGCTTTTGTTTATTTGGGGTTTTTTATTATTGATAGATCCAGGTACTCGGGTATGTGTAATTACAGCTAGTCACAGGTTTTTAGTGGTTGAGATCATGAGCTCACCCAGCATGGTGGTCTTGTCACTAGAGGTTGTTTGGAAGTATTAAAAGCACATGTTTTAGAAGTGAGTTTTTCATGACAGAGTATTTCACCAGATACCAAATTCATCTTCTCTAGACTGACAGGAACCGAGCTCTGCTCAGAAAACCTTTCTTTCCTCTGGCCACTGAAAGAGTAATCCATTGAATTTTGGAGGGTCTTAACCTAAGTGGGTCATGGGATGGCAGCTTCAGTGCTCCTTGTAAAGGCTGAGCTGGGAATGAAACCTCAGGAGAAGTGGAGGGAATCCCGAGGGGCTCAGGGAGGAGAAAGGGAACCTGCCACCTCCTGCTCTGAACTCCTGCCTGTGCCCACACCTCATGGTCATACATAGCCATCCTCTCTGTGTGTTCTTTGTCCAGGTGGGAGTTTGCTGCAAAGTTCTGCTCCTGTAAATATCCCCGGCTCCCTTGGAAGCTCTGCCTCCTTTCACTCCGCCTCTCCTTCTCCACCGGTCAGCCTCTCATCGCATTTCCTCCATCAGCCCCAGGGACACTTAAGCCAGTCAGAAAACACGTTCCTGGGGACATCAGCTTCTCATGGATCATTAGGTAAATGCACAGTGTGTGTGTCCCATGTACATGCCTGTCTGTGCCATGTAAGTATTTTCTTTTCAGTTGACTTTAATTTCAGTGTGTTGTTTCACTGCTGCCACGTATCTCTTCTTCCCACGAGAGCAGCGACGGGACCAGAAGCTGTTTTACCAAAAGTCAGCTAATACCTAGCAGGGCCCGGAGCAATTCCCTCTTCTTCCCCTGTTTCTAGGCTGGGAAAAAGGGGCAGATAGGTTAATTGCCTTGCTCTGATGATGCCTTCCAGGGAAAAGAGCTCTGCCTTTTCCAGTCAGTGGTGCTTTGCTGAGACTTCATCTAAAACTCAGATCTGGGTCCTCATCTTGGCTTAGTTAGGTAGGGATTGCAGTTTGCCCTGGGGACTGCTGGTGGCTTCTGGGAGCTCTAGAGCAGGCCTGGGCCACTGAACTTTTTCTCCTGTTTGACACTCTGCACCAGTTCTGCAGTGTGGACTTTTCAAAAAGTCAGTGTTCCAGTTTCGTCCCCTTTGCTCCTTCCCCTCCCCGTGGGTCCTTCTCCTGCATGAGGGACTGAAGGAAGAGAAATTACTTTGGAGCTTCAGCTGTATCAGGAAAAACAGGGAATTTAGGAGACAAATCTGTTTTATTGTCAAGACACAGGATTAGCTTGAGAAATAAAACTGTTTGGCCTCCAGGCTACAGGGACACCAGTCCTGCTCATTTCTGTTCGTAACAGTAAATATTAATTCTCTCTATTGATGCTAGACATGAATGCCTCTTGAAATCTGAGATACCCTTTAATATTCAGCTTAACCTAATAAAATGATTACATGCTTGTGTAAGCTATTTCTGCATGCACTTATCTGTGTAACTGCATCCCTTGTTTGCACAGCCCAAGCCCGTGCTTCATGCTTGCCATTGCTGCTTGTTCAGCTTTAACAGCTTTTACAATTACTGTAATAAAAGACATCAGAGGCCATCTCTGCTCTTAATTAGGTTGAGGCTGGCTGTTTGTCCCAGTTTTTGTAAGGAAAGGTAGAATTGCTGTTTCGGAAGAGACGAGTTATGTTTTTCTTGACTGCGTATTTATATGAATAAAAAGCCAAAAATTGCAGGAAATCCATAAATGCATTTAAATTATTTATAAAAGCTATTTTTCCATAAACTTCACAAATCCTTTGCTGGGGTTGGTTTTGAGAAGATATTTAAATAGTTTCTTAGCAGTTGGCAATCAGCTGTTCCATTTAACTTAGTGAATGCACATAACATGTCAAGTGTGGAGTTATCACTTATTTGTATTGAAATTGAGTTAAAAATACTTAGTTCTGAGCTGGTTTCCACTGTGCTAGGTGCAAAATTTGAAGAGGAGGCTTCTCTTCCCAAAGGGGCTTGGTACTTCCAATGTGAAATGAGAACAGCAGATGGAAAGAGGGAGTTAAAACAAATTTCAAGATCAGCTTGGTCAGGACTGTGGCAGAATTTGTGGCTTGCCAGCATCCTGCTTCATGCTGGATTCCCATTCAAGAAAACTGAGGTCTAAAAAACAAAATGTGAGTTGGGATTCCGTTAAAACTTGCTTTCAAGTGAGCACCCTCCAGAGCAGCTGCAGTGGATCTGTGGTGAGTGGCCTGAGCTGGCCAAGATCCCTTGCTGCTCTGCTGAAGGAGTTAATGTGCCTAAACCCTTGGTGAAGACAGGCTCCTATTTTTCAGCTGTGTATTTTGTAACTATTTGTGTCTTGGCTGGGAAGTCAGTGGTGCTGGGATAGATCTCAGTGAGAAGCTGTTGGCTCCAGGGTTCAGTTGCAGGCACAGTTTAGCTGCTGAAAGATCAGAATTATCAATTGCAGCTCGATTTAGGAATGTTTCCAGCCAGTGGTGAGCACCACTGCGTGAAAATTACTCTCACATCAAACTGTGTGGGTAAGAGTCCACACTCTGTCTCAATATTACCTTTTCCTACTTTTTTTTCCCCTCAATGCAAAGTGTGGGTACCTATTTTAAGTGAAAGTTATTGAAAGATTACAAACATTGGACTCTGGAAAAACAGCCAGTTTTGTATACAACTGATATTCTGCTCCTTTGTCTCTTAAGCCTTGAATTTCTTCCTGCAAAGAGAGTTTATTTGAACAAGCTAAAATAGGGAAATGGCTAATTAGTTTTCTTTGATACTGCTCACTAGCTCAGTGCTAGAACTCTGCAGAGGATGAAGCAGATACAGATACTATTGTCTCTACTTGTTTATAAACAGGATTTTCCAGTTCTGTTCCTTGTGTATGGAAGCAGTAATGACTTGCAGCATTTTTGTGTCACTGTTTGGAAGTGAGGCTCCTTTTCTAAGCCCCACTCTGAGGAGACAAAAGCAGAAGTTTCTTAGGGTGTAGGGTGGGAGGAAGCAGCACCTGGGCTCTGTGAACCAGCTCTGGTGGCTGTGCTGCACTGGAAAGCGGGGAGGTAGCAGCAGGTCAGGGGTTCTCCTGAAAGGAGGGGCATTCAGGCTGACAGTCAGCTCTGCTGTAAAAATGGTGCTTCTAAAAGCAGCCTGATTCAAGAGTTGCCTCCACTCAGTGTCACGGTTCCTCCCTGCATCACTAAAGACGAGGCCTCATGGTGTGAAATTTCCCTGTAAAGTCCCTCTGTGATGGACTCTGAGGACATAGGGATGAAACTGATTCTTAAGATGAACTTTTTATCCTATTTACGCATTTTTGAATCCTGGATTTCACAGGGTTAGGGAGGAAATGGGGAAATTGCCAGCACCTGTGACATAACCCTCTCTATTTCCCTGTGAAACAGGTTTAAATGGGATGAACAGCAGCATATGGGAACACTTTGCTTCGGGGAGTTTTTCGCCCAGTACCTCACCTGCATTTCTGTCAGGTCCAGGTGCTGCGGAGATGGCACGGCTACGGCAAGAACTGGATGAAGCCAACGGCACAATAAAGCAGTGGGAAGAGTCTTGGAAACAAGCCAAGCAGGTACTTGAGCAAATCCTGGGATTAGGGAGTGTGAAGGAGGAGGGGCTGTCAGCCTTTCAACAGAGCTGTAGGTTTTACAGGTTCTCAGCATTCTTTCCTCTCCCTTGGAATCAAGTCACTGGGCCTGGGTGTGTTCAGGTGCTGGAAGTGCAAGGCCATGTGTCACAACAGATGCCCTGAAGTGTTTGACAGTCTCTCAGAGCTTTGATCCTTGATAATTTGTCAGTATGCAAAGTTCATTCCTGAATGCTGTGAGCCAGATGAGTAGAACCACAGCCGAAGCAGGGATATGTGGAATGAGCAGTGCCTTGAAGAAAGGCTCCAGACATGTTTCAGAATTTGAGAGCAGGGCAGATTGGTCAGAATTGGTGTGTGAGGAGTGCATGGAAACTGATAGTTTTGCCTGGGTTTCTCTTTGGACACACACCAAGTTTTCAGACTGCTTCTTTTACCCTCTTTGTTGGAACTTGCAGGCTTGTGATGCTTGGAAAAAGGAGGCAGAGGAGGCAAATGATCGCGCCAACACAGCTAACATGGAATGTGAACTGGCCCGGGAGCAGAGGGAAGCCTTGGAGCTGCAAGTGAAGAAGCTGCAGGAGGAGCTGGAGAGGATCCACACCGGCCAGGACCCGCAGTTCCTGCGCTCCTTCTCTGACCTGGAGACGCTCTCGCTCTCGTCGCTCTACACCCTGCAGAAACAGCTGCGGGCAAACCTGGAGAAAGTGGACAAGGTGAGTGCCAGGGCCTTGCAGGGCAGGGCTCTGCCCTCTCTGCTCCTGCAGGTCACAGCTTTTCCCCTTTTCTTTAATAGACCCAGAAATCAGAAATCATCTACTTCCAGGTAGATGTAGTCAAAGTGAGCTCTAGCTGGCTCACAGGGAGATAACTCCATCTTCTTTGTGCCTAAACTACAGAGTTTAAACCAATCAAAGCTGCTCTGTTGATCCTAAATGTCCTGAAAGGGGTTGTTCATCCTGGAGAAAAGGAGACTCAGAGGTGACCTACAACTCCCTGAAGGGTGGTTGTAGTCTGGTGGGGGTTGATCTCAACTGGCAGAACGAGGGGACACGACCTCAGGCTGGGAAATACAAGGGAACCAAGGGAAATACAGGTTGGATGTTAGGAAGAAGTTCTTCAGGGAAAGGGTGATAAAATGCTGGAATGGCTGCCTGGGGAGGTGGTGGAGTCATCAGGGTGGCTGCCCTGGATGTGGCACTCGGTGCCATGGTTTAGTTGAGGAGCTGGGCACGGGTTGGACTCTATCTTGAAGATCTCTTCCAACCCGATGATTCCGTGAAAGGCTTCACACCGTGCTGCTTTACTTCTCCTTCAGGAGACGAGCAGAGCAGACAGCAGCAATCCCTCCCTGCCCTGCCCCGTGCCGCTGACGCTGTGCCCTGTCCCCCTCTCTTGCAGGCAGTGTTTCAGATGCAGTCAGTGAAATGCCTTAAGTGTCAGGAGGAGAACCGGGTGGTGCTGCCGTGCCAACACGCGGTGCTGTGCGAGACGTGCGCTGAGGAGGGCGAGTGCCCCATCTGCCACCCCAACAGGCCCCACTCTCTGCAGTCGTGACCTTCCGAGGACGCTCGTTCCCATCATATCCTAGAGAACTTTTTAACTTTATACATACGTACATATATATGTATGTGTATATATATATATGTATATATGTGTGTGGATGGGCGTGGCTGTGCACGTGTAGGGACGTGCACACGCACGCACATGCACACATGAAAACAGAAAATTAGTTGCAGAGCACTTTTTAATATTTTACATCCCGTATCTAAACTGCCCCTCACCCGCGCCCCACTAATTCTAACTCTTGATGAACTTTGAGAGCTGTTTTTAATACAGATCAAAGGGCCATTTGCAAAGAGTCTGTGTTTCTCCTCTTTTCTATTTAGGTGATAACAAATTTTTGACTATTTCCAGAAGGACTTAGAGTGGGCAAGAGGGGCTTCCACGTGCTTTCCAGAGGAAGAGTTGAGATCACGGGGAGGATCGAGGTGGATTGAAATGACTTGCTCATGCCCTTGGTCCCCCTGCTCTTTCACTGACCCAGCTTGGTTAAAGCCGTCCTCCCTGATGGGAGCTCTGCCAGGCTCCTGCCTGGAGGGCCTCACACTGCCCATCTCTGAATGTGCAGGAACTTTGGCTGTCATTTAATCAGCAAAGTTCACTTTTTAAATTTTTTTACACTCTTTGTATATTTGTATGAAAAGAAGAAAAGAGGGAAAAAAAAATAAATTATATTGGACCTAGAGCAAGCCAAGCCCCAAAATTCAGTGACCAATGTTCACTGCTGATGCAGCCAACACGTTCCAGGTCTGAGCAGCCTTTAGAAGTATTGTTCTTGGGTGAGCCAAAGCCCTTTATGAAGGAAATTTGGATGCAGAGGTTAGTTCTCTCCAGGCACCTCTTTGTCTGGTGGCTGTCTAGAGACTTTTTACTGTTTCAGACCAGATTAGTTTTGTTTTAGCCACAGGGACCTGATTCGTAGTCACTGCTGAAGTGCATGAACCAATTCCAGATAGTTTGAGGACATTTTTGTTGCCTGTGTCAGCAGCTCAAGGGTGGTTTGTGGATTCCTGGCTCCAAAACCCTTGTGCTGGAGATGTGTGGTGACAGAAAATAGGACAGAGGACAGCAGGACAGAGGAATGTCACCAGCTCAAACCTGCCCAGCAGCTGAGCTTTCCTGTGACTTTCCTTACCAGCGAGTCCATTGGATTTTACATCAGGTGGATTGCAGTAACCTGCTGGGATCTCAACCAAAAGGCCACTCAGTTGACTAAACATTTTTATTTTGCACAGAGATGTTCCTGTGCTGCCCCTCTGTGACCTGGAAAAGCACTGGAACCTCCAGCAGCCCACTGTTGTAGGAAAACTGAATTTTTACCAGAGCCTCTCAGAAAGCTTCATATTTAATACAAACACATAATTAGGTTTGTTTCCATAATTCCACCTTTCCTCTCCATGGAAGGGGTTAATATGCATTCCCAGATGATCTCTTAAGTGCAGCTCTGTGTAGTTCTTTTTTATGTTTTCCCATTAACTTGTTTTTGGGTTTTTTGGTAAAAATGCTTTTTTTCCATGTGTATTTTATTGTAACTAGCATCAGGTTTTTTAATTTTTTTTTAATGGAGAGACACTGTTGAGTGACTATTGTGGCTATGTTGTTTGGTTATAGCCTTTGAATGTCTGTGCCATGGGGCAGCACATCTGCCTTGGTCTGATCTTAAGGAAAGACCTTTTATTAAAATACGTGAACATTTCTCTTTTTTTTAGGAAAAATAAAAAATAAAAAAAAAATTAAAAGTCGGGGGGGAGGAGGAGGAAAAAGCCCAATTAAGAAAAAAAAAATTTACTAAGAAGTTTTTTTGTAACTAACTTAAATCATAGGAAATAAACTCTTGAATCAGATCTTTAATATTTATAAGCAGCAGAGCTGATCAGCCCGTTTTTGGCTATGGTTTGTAACACTTTTTATGAGTGTGGGGGTTTCTCTGCTCCTCTGCCTCCCCGGGGGCTGCTCAGGGGTGATGCTGCCTTTTGCCAACCCTCTTTTTCCAGACCTGTCCAGCACCAGCTGTGACTCCAGCAGGGAATCCCTCCCTCGTGCCCTGAGGGCAGCCTGGGCTGTCCCTGTGGGATTTCAGTCACGGGGTGATGCAGGATTTGGGGGGGTTAAGGTGAAAGAGCTGTTCGCCCCCAGTTTCCCTGGGGTACAAGGAAAAAAATTCCAGGCCAGAGAAAATGTGTTTTTCCCTTTTGAGTAAAACAGTTTCTCTGTTTTAAAACTTATACTGAAGGACCAAAGAATTCAGAATTTCATCTGTTTGTGGCCCTTACATTTTAACTTTCCATTGGCACACTGCACTCACGGCAGAGCAGTCTGAAGGAATTAGCACTAAACCCTTCCCCTGTCCCCATCCCAACCTCTCTCAGCACTCTCTTTGCACAAGCACAAAGACTGTCTCACTTTCCTCTGGTTCTTGAAGAAACACTTCCTAAATTTAGGTTTCTATCAATTTGTTTGCTGCTCTAAAAAAAAAAAAGGAGAGGAGTATTGAAATGTGAATTTATTTTCTTAAGTATCAGATGGAAAAGAGAACTTCATCTTTGCATATTTTGTGAATGTTCTGGTGGGCCATTTAAAGACAATTTCTGAACCAAATGAGGTGGGAGCAGGGGGAAGGAGCAGCATTCCTGACCCGCTCCAGCAGCTGTTGCTGCCTGCTCCGTGCAGGAAGGACAAACCATAATCACAGCACTGCAGTTGAGGCTTAAGAGTCTGTGATCAGCTTTTGTATGGTGTAAAAAGAGCTGAAATAAACCTGGTGCTAATAAGTGCAGCCCCTGTCACGTACTGTCAGGCTTCCTTCTGAAGCAGGAACTCCCTTTACAGGACACACAGTAACACAGCAGAGCTGAGGGGGCTTCACAACAAAAGTGGGGTCCACAGGGTTCCAGCTGAAGAGCCCTGAGCACATCTGCCTCCTCACACAGACTCCTTAGTGGATAATGACATTTTTCTCCCCAAATTTTTGAGAGCTTCAGAAGAGCTGACCTTGCTGAGGAATTGCAGGTTGGACACTTCTGAGTGGAGAGCTGGGGGAAGGGAGCTGTGGTTGTGTGGTGAAGCCACAGCATCCTGAAGGTCAATATTTTACATTATTACGGAAAACCAGCCTAGAAGCAGGTGGCTTGGGAGGGACAGCACTGGCCTGGGCAGGGCCAGAGCTGTTGGTGAGAGCCAGGAGCTGAAGGATTGGAGCATTTTGGGTTAACAGGACCACTTTGAGCTCCTCTCCAGCCTTAGGGAGCCAAGTGCCCGCGGTGGCACGGGAGGGACCCGGGACAGGGCTCGGAGCTGGAGCACATTTCCTAAAGCAGATCCCAGCCCTGGGGGACCCTGCAGCTGCCCCCCTGCCCGAGGGTTTTACACTTTTGTGCATCTCTGAAGCTGAACCTGAGCCACTGGCAAGGCTTGTGCAGCTGAGACAATGAAGAGAATTCCTTACCCTGGGAGGAAGCCTGTTACACTGAATGGACTCAGTCATCCCTTGCTGTTCCACAGCCTCCAAACCTCCTCTCTTCCTCCTTTTCCCCTATCTGAGAAGGAAGAATATTACCAGTGTTTTCCTCCAGAGTTATTATAAATCCTTGGAGTGATGGCCAACAGCAAAATAGATGTTACTGATGTAAAACCTAGTATTTTAAAGGTGAAGTATTCCTGCAAAGTAGTGACTGCATTGGAGAGATTTCTGGGGCTTCCCCACTCCGTAGCTTCCAATGTTAAAACAAAATAAATACAGTATACGTTTTAAAAAATAATAATAATACACACTGCAGTATTTCTGGTGGCAATTCTTGCCCAGTCCCTTCCCTGCTTTCCCCAGGAGGAAGGGCACTGGGCAGAGGCGCCCCTAGTCCGTGTAGAAGTTGGCAGAATGGTGATCAGTGGTGTAAAACGTGTTGTTGATTCCATGTATAGAACTGTGATTTCAGCTGTCGTTCTCTCGTACTCTGTAAATATGTGTTTTGGCTGTCGGAAACCTGGTTTAGACTCTTTTCTTGGCAGAGTGAATTTGCATGTGGGGCTGGAAAGAACTCAATCTGTGTCACAGTTTCCAAGGGCAGGATGGATTTTTTTTTTTTTTTTAGAGGACAATAAATTTTTATTTTTTTGCTAAGAAAAAAAAATACAAACCGAAGCGGTGTGTGCGTGTGTGTGTGCGCATGCGTGCCCAGGTGGATGTGCAGCCCTGGGCTCTGCTCTGGGCCTTGGGAGGGTGGAGAAATCTGGGTTTTGGAGCCCTCAAAATGACAGATCTGTGGCCAATTTTCACACAACCAAGAATAATTTCTCTCTGAGCTCCCCTCACTTTAAGGGGTGTTGCAGTTCACTTTCCTGATGGGGGTGTGGTGAAAGAGGGGGAACATCAATGCAGTGGGGTTAAGGTGGGGCAGAGACCCCTTTGGAAGTGGCAAATCCAAAAATTTCTCTCCCAAATTCTTGGTCTGGACGTGGATTCATGTCCTGGAAGAGCCAGGCTGGGCAGAGGAGAACTGTGCCTGCACAGTGGATACCAACAGTGTTTTGTGTGTGGGCACCCAAAAGAACACACCTGCCCTGTGAGTCCAAGAATTACCTGTTAATTTTCACCTAATTAATATTTCAAAGATGCATCAACCACTTCCCATTAGTCCAGTCACAACAATGATCTGAATGGGCCCATTTGTATTGCAGATTATTGGTAACACAGTAAAATCAGTAGATCTGAGTGCCAGCCCCTTCCCTCTTGTGTTCTGGCCTGTGTCGGGTTCTACACCAGGTTTAGGAGGATGATGATGGAGATTTCTCCCTCTTCATTTTTGCATTGGTTAGGAGCTGGTTTTGTGTGCTTCAAGCCTTATTTTTTAAAGCTTGGGCTGCTCTCCTGCTCTAAGGAGTTAGCTGTGCTCTGACTGATTAAGGTTTATTGGTGTTTCTCTGTAAAAGGTGAGATTTCTTTTAGGGTGGGAGAAGACCCACACAACTACCTGGAGCTGAGCAAAAATTAAGCTAAAACACCTTGAATAATACAACCTCAAAACAACCTCAAAAGAGAGGTCAGCCTGTGCCACCTGCTCGCCTGGCTGGTGGCAGCCCAGGGCAAGGTGGGACACAGTGATTTTTATTTTTTTTTTAAAGCTGTAAATTTTTAAAAATGAGCTGAGACCATATTCAAACCTCCAGCCTGGTGTAGTAAACCTCATCATAAAGCGTGAGGTGGCTGCCAGCTCCAGATGAGCTGTGGGGTGCAGGCACAGGGTGCTGGACCTGGCTGAGATGACAGCCCAGAACAGCATCCCCACAACCCCAGCCCCAGCTCTGGGAAATTATTTCTGTGCACTGAAACCTAAGCCAGCAAATGGCTTCCTTGAGAGCCCGCAGCGCCTTAATCCCTCCTGCTGTGGGCTCTGTCACACAGACACCAAAGGAGCTTTTTTCTTTTCCCACCCCCGCATCCAGGATTTGACCTGAGCTGACCCAGTGGCTGCTCTGCCCACCGAGGCAGCAGCTGGTGCTCAGGCACCCGGGAGGGGGATGCTTTTAATTCCCTGCTCCCTGGCAGCTCCCAGGGACCTGCTGCACCTCAGACACGGCCACCCCGGTGCAGGATGGGCATAGAGGGAGCTCCAGGTGTATAATTAGCAGTAATTGCAGCAAAAACAAGCTCCAAAAATCCCAAAAAATTGTTACAACCAGCTGCCTTGTCAGGCATTCTTGCTGTCATGTTGGGTCACCCCACATGGACGCTCCATGCAGAGCTTCCCAGCACTTCCAGAGGAACCCAGGTCCCTGGCATCACTCCCGGGACCTGCACCCCATGCCCGGGCTGTCAGCTGCCCAAAATGCCTCCTGCTTTGGCTGTGATGCTCTTTACTGCTGCCCAGGTTCCAGCAAGATCCCAGGCTTCCAGGAGGTTGGTCAAATTGGTGGTAAAATATAAAAAGAACCCAAACAGGCACAAGAGCTGTGCACATTTGAAAAAAAAAAGGAGAAATTCAGCAGCTCCCACCAGACCTCAAATGCCTCGTCCCACCCCGCTGTGCTGCTGCTCCCAGCACAGGGCCACTGCCCCAAAGCACACAGCCCACGCATCAGCTTTGTGGCTTTTCATTTAAAATAAGAGGCTTATCCACAAGAAAATGAGGGGAAAAAGAAATTAAAAAATTAAAAAAAAAAAATTAAGGCAGCTTTGGCCATGGCTATCCCCAGCCTGAATCAGTCATGTCGCAGACAGGAGAGGACACGGCCAGGAGATGCAGCACTGGCAGTGACAGGCTCCAGAGGGATGGACAGGGACAGCCACACTTTCACAGCCCTCGTGTAGTGTTACTAGTCCAGGCAGGCAAGGAAATCCCCTGAAATCCACCTGCCCGCCCTCCCTGGCTCAGGTGGGATGAGCTGGGTGCTGGAGCTGCGGAGGGACAGGCACAGGGCCCCTCTGTCCCCACACTCCCTGCCGATGGTTCTGGCCCCAACACCACAAGAGTCCCGGGGTCCTGCTGGCCAGACCCCTCCTCTCAGGGCCGTTCCTGCCCCTCCCTCACTCCGCCTCCTTGGACTGCTTGGCTCGCTGCTTGCGGAGCTTCACGAAGGCCTGCGCTTCTTTGTCCCTTTTCCTGGACTCCAGCAGCTGCAGGATCTCATCTGCCGGAGAAGAGGGGAGTGATGGCGGGAGAGGCTCCCCACAGCCCCCTCCCTGCTCTCCCAGCCCGGCTGTGGCACCACGTACCCCTGGGCTTGGGGTGGGTGAGGGGGAGCCGTGTCTGGGGCACCCGTGCCATGTCAGCCTCGTCCTCCTCGGTGTCGAGGCCGGGCAGGTGGCACAGGGGGAAGAAGGCTTCGCCCTCCAGGTCGTTGGCTCCCAGCACGTCGTAGTCAAACACGGTGAGCAGCAGACAGGCCCCCTCCTGCCGGCACTTCTCGGACGGGATCAAGCTGCAGGAGGCAGGGGATCATCACATCCCACCTCCTCGGTCCCTCAGGCACTCCACGGGAAGCCACAGCCCCACACTGACCCAAACCCCTCAAGCTCAGGGCCCCAGCACAGCCCCGCACCCTCCCGGGCGTTTGGGGGACCCCACTGGGGCACAAATCCCTGCACAGGTTTCTGGAGCGGCAGCCCCGAGGCAGAGGCTCTGCCGAAGACTGAGGGGCCCCGGTGGGTGTCAGCCCCTACGTACAAGTCGAAGGCTTCGTCGAAGAGGGGGTGCAGCTCGTTCTTCTTGCACTGGGTGGTCCGGGCCACCACCTCGGGGAACTCGTGCCGGGGCTCCAGGGTGAGCTGCACGAAGGGGTCGCTGGAGCCTGAGGGGGTGCACACATCAGCCTCCTCCGCTGGCCCCTCTGCCCCGGGGTGAACCCAGCCGGGGGGTTTGGACACACTGGGGAGGATGCAGAGGGGGTCGGGGCAGCCTCACCACAGCCCCCAGCCCAGCCCGGGCTCCTGGAGGGTGCGGGAACATCCCCGGCCCTGCCCGCAGCGCGATCGCCAGGGGTGGCTGCAGGAGGAGTGACCTCTCCTGGAGAGCTCCCCAAACGACAGCCGGACCGCGAGAAGTCGCGGCTCACCCCGGCCTATTTTTGTATCTGCGACTGCTTCGCATGATGAAGAAAAGCCGCCTGCCCTGGCTGCTGGCTTGTGCCACAAACAGGGGGATGTGGGCACAGTGTCCTGCCACATCCCACTGAACCACCCAGAACCAGTGCAACAAACTCCCTTTTTCCCCAAATCCACCTCCTTAGACAAAAAAGCAAATCTCTAAGATATTCCAAGCGTTGCCAGCATCTCTCCTGACTGGGGCATACTGGGGACCGAGGCCAGGGGACCCTGGGGCAGTGTGGCTCCCCTGCACACCCACACCCACCGTTGGAGTCCAGCGGGATGAGGTTGGTGGCGTTGAGCACTTCCACACGGAGTTTCTGCTCCGAAGGCCGGTACAGAGCCTTGATGGTCACAGCCCCGTACTTCTCTGAGCTGGTGTCCAGCTGGGCAGTGGGGTACAAGGATAAGGATGCTGTCCTTCATCCCCATCACGGAGGGGACGCACAGGGTCTGGCAGAGGCTCAGCAGGAATTTTGGGGTACCAGGAAATGCTGGAATTCTCTGGGATGTATTAAGCCCCCTCCTGCTCAATGCTGTGGCAAAACCTGCCCCAACAGCCCCAGGACTGGGAGGGTGGTGGGGAAATTCCCCATGAGCAAGAGTGGGATGTGGGAAGGGGCTGGGAGCACCATCCGGACTCCTACCTGCTGCTGGATCCTGTTGCTGAAGTATTTCTGGATGAGTTTGTGGCTGGTGGCGGAGCAGAGAGCCAGGTGAGTCTCCAGCGTCTGTGGGGAGGGTGAGAGGTGATGGTCAAGCACACAGACATATCCACAGCTCAGGGATGTGCTCCCCAGCATCCCTTCCTCCCAGAGGAACCCTCAGCACTCCCCATCCCCGTCTCCACACCTGGAAGGCCGCACTGTGCAGGGTCTCCAGCGGCAGCCCGCAGCCCTCGGCGTGGAAGCACAGCTCCAGGCTCTGGGGACAAGGACGCTGTCAGCCACCAACCGAGCCCCTGTCCTTGCCAGGGACCCCCTGCTCCCCCTGGGTACCTTCAGGGCACAGAACAGCCTCTGGCAGTGCTGGACCGAGGGCACCTGCGGCCCCCGTGCTGCTGAGAGCACGGACAGGGTGTGGTGCCACAGGAGAGTGAGGAGGCTGCAGGGGAGAGGGAGGCTTTAAGCAGGATCCAGGGGCTGGGCTGGGGGGATCAGCCCCAGAAGGAAGTGCCTCATCCTGCCAGCCCCAAGCCCCACAGAGCTGAGGGGATACTCCTGCCCAAGGCATGGTGACGCTGGTGGCCTCTGCCACAGCGTGCCCCAAGTGCCCCGGTCACCTTTTGAAGTTCTCCTGCACCAGATGCTCGTTGAGGTACTGCAGCTCCGACTCCAGGAACTTCATGAGCGGGATGATGGACTGCAGAGAGGAGAGGGGCATTGGGGAGGGCAGGGGTCGGATCCAGCAGGGCACAGCAGGCCAGGGAGGATCCCAGAGGGGCTCCCTCCCACAGAAGGTGGGCAGGCTGTGCCTGGCGTGGTCCTGCTGCTGATATGGGCATCAGGTGAAGCCTGTGGAGGTCTGGGCCCATCACTGGTGTGTCCTGTGTGTCCTGTGCCCCAGGCGGGGGCAGGGAGCAGAGATGGAGGGTGACAGAGGCACCCACCAAGCAAGCAAAGGCGATCCATGGCTGCCCAAAAGAGATGGTCCAGGAGGAGCTGGACCAGATACTTACATCCTCAGGCTTCTGGGTGTCACTGGAAGATGAGAGCTCCTGGATGTGTCTGGCGATGCCCTTTTCCAGCTGCCAGGGAGAAATGTAGGAAAAGACTTGGACTCTGCCCCCTGCACCAGCCTCCCCACGCCCAGCTCCACCTTGTCTCCATGCCAGGAGCACTGTGGGCTCCAGGACACCTTGGGTGAAACTGCTCCGGGCCAGGTGAGGGCCAAGGGGGTGGCAGTGGCAGGTGGTCACCTTGGTAGCCAGGGCTTTCACCACGTCCCGGACCTCGTGGTCCAGGCAGGCCACGGTGCTGTCCAGCTGGCCGTGCAGAGCGTTCTGGATCTGCTGAGGGTCCACGATGCCCCTCAAGCGCTGCTCCAGCTGGGCCCAGTCCAGCTGTGAGGGCAGCTTCAGCATCAGCAGCCGCAGCTGCTCGATGTTGTTCACCACGATGCAGAGCTAGGGGAGTGGGTCTGCCTCAGGGTCCACACCCCCTGGAGCACCCCACATCCCCACCCCCAGTGCCATCTCCATCATTATTCCCATTCCCATCTCCATCTCCATCCTCATCTCTAATCCCATCTCCATTCTCATTTTCATCCTCACCTGCATCCCCATCCCCATCCCCATCCCGCTCCCCCTGCTCACATAATTTCCCTCCTGATTTTCCAGGATTATGGTTTTTGATGGCCAGCTGCACCTGCATCCACCCAAACTGGGTTCCCAGCTGGGGATGTCAGCTGGGTTCTCAGCAGCTCAGCTCCCTCTTTACCCAGAAACCAGGGCCAAATCCTGCCCTTCCTGGAGCAGCCAGCCCAGGTGCCAACACCAACCTTGTTGGCCGCCTCGCCCTCATTCTGCTCGCTCAGCGACAGAGCCTCAGCCCTCTCCTTGATGAGCTTGCAGTACATCAGGGAGATCTTGCACATGTCCTGCAGGACAGAGAGAAAACCAACGGGACTGAACACGGGGACCACCGTGGGCTCAGGGAACCACATCACTGGGGGTGCTGGCTCCTTCACGGACACACGGCCCCAAGAGCAGGAGGAGGAAACTCCAGGTGCTGCCGTCCAGGTGTACAAACCTCCAGGAGGTTGACCATGATCATGAAGGCTTTCTCAGGGTCTGGCCAGTTGAGCTGCTGCCAGGTTGTCTTGATCTGGGCATAGCAGGTGGACAGGTCCACGGTGGATGTGCTGTGCTTGTGATACCCGTAAGGCTTCAGCTGAGGGGAGAGAAGGCAGCGTGTAAGAGAGATGCCATCCCAGAGAGCAGCTTTACAGAGAGATGCCATCCCAAAGAGTAGCTTTACAGAGAGATGCCACCCCAGAGAGCAGCTTTACAGGGAGATGCCATCCCAGAGAGCAGCTTGAACAGAGAAATGCCATCCCAGAGAGCAGAGCCCCTTCACTCTGGGGCTCTCTGGCCCATCGTCAGCTCCTTTGTACCAAAGTCACCACACAGCCACTTTGGAGAGTGGAGATGAGCATGGATGGAGCTCCCTGCTTCCCTCCATACACCCACCCAGTGTTGCTGGACCCCCTGAAGAGCAGCCTGTGGCCCCATGGCTGCCTTCCCTCCCCTCTTCAGAGAGCGTGGAAGCAAAGGGGATCCTCACAGCACGGCCCAAATGCAGGGTCCTCACATCACAGGGGCTGCCAGGGAGCAGGAGGGAGGGACACAGGGACATTGTGTGGGTGGGATCAGGTGGCCCAGGGGAGCACATGCTTTGTCATGCATCTGGGGGAGGAACAGGGCTGCTCCTGGGCTGCCAGAGGCACCGATGTGTGGTCTCAGGGCTCAGAGCCAGGCACAGCAGCAAGGCACGGAGGGCAGCTGGAGAGTCCCCAAAGGGAGGAGGGAGATTTCTCCTCCCCACGTTACCTGGTCCATCTGGATGGCTCTCTGAGCCCTCTCCAGCGTGGTGGTGTAGGCCTTCTGCAGCCACAAGGGCAAGGCTTCCTCAAACCACTGGTGGAAATTGCTCAGAGCCAGGGGTCCATCCCTATGGATGAAGGCACTGACATCTCCAACCGCACGGCAGCAGCACGGGACTGTCACCCCTCCTGCTCTCACACCAACCCACCCAGAGGTGAGCCCAAAACCCTCCTGGTGATGCTCCCACTGCCAGCAGACACCAACAGCCTGCTCTGCCTGCCGTGCAGTCAGTGATGTGAGTGGGAGGGATCTGGAAATCCTCTCAGTTAACTGATCCATCCCTCCCCTTGGCCCCTCTCCTCTCTCAGGGCTGGGTACCTGCTAGGGAGGGAATTCTTCATCTGATGGAGCTCCTGCAGCTTCCTGTAGAGATCAAAGAGGCTCTCGGCCGTGAGTTTGGACATGCTGCTGTCAACCTTGTGCAGCTGCTCCTGGACATGCTCTGCGACCTGGATGGGAGCAGGGGGACACGGTGAGGTCCAGCCAGGAAGGCTCCTGAGGGTCAGCCCAGCGGACTCCTCTTCCTTTTGGGTGGCATTCCAGGAGATTTGTTGGGTCGAACAGTCCCCACAGTCACTCTGTGGGCACACAGGGAGAGAGGGGAGCTCCTCTTGCTCCTCTTCCAGGCTTGCAACAAGCAGTGACCACCTGAAGGGTGGCCAAAAACCTCAGCCTGGCTTTAGACCTTTGTCTCCCGAGGGCAGAGCAGCCCAGGTTGCTCACCAGGCTCTCCAGCTCCAGGTAGGCAATGGAGAAGATATTCAGCTTCAGGTTGCTGCAAGGTGCAGTCGTGGAGTCAGGAGCCTGCCCACCCCAGCCCAGCAAACCCTGCCAGGCCACGTCCTGGGTGAGGACAGCACAGCTCTAAGGGGCAGAGATGGGACCAGACCCCACCTGTGGAGCCCAAGGGCCAAGGAAGGAGGAATCAAAGTGCCCTGTCACTCCTGATCCCAGGGAAGGTGGATGGGGGTGAGACCAAGCACTGAAACCTACGTGCTGAACAATTTATTCCAGATCTTTTGGCACTGCTTGAGATCTTCTATCACCTCCAGGAGGAGCTTGGACAAGGCTTTGCTATTCTCCTCTATGCTCTGCAGAGGAAAGAACAGCTTGGTTTGGATGCTCAGACATTTTGAGGTGACTTTATCTCTCAGAGGGGCAGAGATGGGAACCGACCTTCACCATGGGCTTGAGGTGCTGCTTCTGCATGTGAAACCACTCCGTGGTGCCTGACTGCAAGAGAGGAGCCCTGGTGGATGGCAGGGAAGCAGGAGGAGCAGAGACAGCTCTGTCACCCCCTTCACCCTCCCTGTCCCCTGGCTGAGGTGAGAACCCGTGGTGGGAACCACAGGCTGCGGCCGCCAGGTCGAAGGGGCAGATATTTCCCTGCCATGGTGATCCACGGGGATTTGCTGAGCTGTGGGCGTTGGGCAGGGGATGGAAGGAAAGGGAGACCCACAGGGCCCCACCCTGCAGGACAGGGGTGGGTGAGACCCCCCAGTACCTTCAGAGCTGTGGAGACCATGTGGGGGAGGTCAGGGCTGGGTGTGCACAGCTCATGGAAAGCTTTTGTTTTGCACATCTGGACAAGGACCCTGCAAAGTGAGAACCTCGAGTGAAACCCAGCACCTGCCACCAGAAACAAACACCCCTCCCGTCAGAGACCCTGCCCAAACATCAGAAATGAGCACCTCTCCCCTCAGAGACCCTGCCCAAACAGACTTCCCCTCCCAGCAACACTCCCCAGAGGGAGCCCAGGGTGAGGGAAGGGACGGGACAAGCGCCACAGCAGCCTAGAGGGGGAGAAAGGGCTCACACTGAGTTTTGCTCAAGCTCAGGGGCTCGTCCATCACAGTGGCCAAGCCACGGGGCCCCACACGCTGCCCCAGCAGTGACCAACTCACCGCAGCAGGGACTGGAGCCTCTCTGTGGACCTCGGCACAGAGAGGGGGAAAATGATGCGGAACCTACGGATGAGGGAGACCCCGTAGGTCAGCAAGGACTGGAAGGACTCGGCCAGCTCGGCTTTCTGGGGAGAAGAAAGGAAACATGCACTGTCCTCCTCGTGACAGGCAGGACCACAGCACCACAGCTGAGGGAGCTGCTGCTCCCATTCCTTTCCAGCCTGCTCCAGGGATGGGGGAAAAAAACCCTGATGTCTCTGGTAGCTTCTCCCTGGAGGGACTGAACTGAGATTTGTGTTTAAACCTCATTGCTATGCATGGAAAATTCGGTGTCTCAGCAGGGTGCAGGGACGCTCTGGGAAAACAGGCTGGGAGAAGCAGAAATTGGGTCACGTTTAAGTTTTTCAGGGGGCTGTGATTGACCTGAGGGCAAGGATGGGGAGGGGGGTGTCAGTGCAAAGGGTAAGGGGCTCCCCACTGAGAGGGGGAACAAACCACCGGGAAATGCCCTCCAGACAGCCTGGCACCTGTAGCCCACAACGTCCTGCCCTTGCTGGGGAGTGAAACAGGAGCAGAGGCTCAGGGCTGGGTGCCTGGGGCAGCTTTCCCTGATCTCTGAGCCCCCTCACCTGCTCTGGCCTCAGGCGCTCCTGCACCCACCGGTACTCGATGCTGGTGATCTGGTGGAGGAGGCAGCTGCTGTTGAACTCCAGGCTCTGGTAGAGTTTGCTGTAGGCCAGCCACTGCCTGGGGAGCAGGGAGGGCTGGGCTGAGCTCCCAGGGGCTGGGGGACGCCCAGGAGCCGGCCACAGTCACAGCCGGGGTCACAGGGGTGGCACCCAGGTGTCCTGGGGGCACCACCTGAGCTCATGGGACAGACCAGCTGTGCTCAGAGGGTGCCAGCAAAGGCCCCAGGTGCTGCGCTGGGCGTGGGGTACTCACGCCATGTCCTGGTGGAAGTCGGAGAGGTCCTTCTGCGTGGCGTGCAGGTACAGCACGGTGCTGGCGTGGCTGCTCAGCTCCCCGTCCCAGGAGGTGCTGCCGGCCTGCCAGGAGGGAAACGGGGCAGGGATGTGTCCTGGAGCAGGGCAGGATGAGCACGAGGGGCACAGGCACCATTTGCAGGATATGATGATGCCAGGCATCATGCTGACCCTCACTGCCATCACACAGCGGGGCTGTGTGGGCTCCCCCAGCCCTGGGGCCGTTCCTGGCGCTACCTGGTGCTGCAGGATCTCATGGGACACCAGCTGCTGCAGGAGGTGGCGGTGCACGGTGTAGCTCGGCTGTGTCCGGCTGCTCGTGGTGGTCCTCTGGAAAGAGACAAGGCAGAGAGAGCTGTCACCCGCCTGGACACGCAGGGACGCTGTCACAGTGGGGACACAGCACCCAGAGCGGGGCTGGAGAGCCGAGGTGCACCAGCAGCAGGGTCCCGGTGCCGGCACAGTGCTCAGGGAGCTGTCACCCACCTGCGGACCCCGTGCTGGCGGCTCTGCTCCTGGGGTGGGCACCTGTGAGCCCCAGACGAGCCCCAAGGGACAGCAGCTGTCCCGTCACCCCTCTCCTCGTCCCGTCCCACCTTCTTGTGGGTCAGCAGGAACTGCAGGTGACAGTGTCCCCGCTCGGGATAGGTCTCTGTCCGTGGCTCCAGTTGGTACCACTGATCATTCCAGCAGTGCAGGTCCTGCGGGCACAGAGGGACAAGGGGGGAGCTCTGGAGAAGGATCTCATTCAGAGACCGGGGGATCCTCATCCCACTTTGCTCATGGGGCAGGAAGATTCTGTACTGGGTTAAAAACACAGTGACTGTTTTGGAATGACTGTGGCACAGTGAGGGACCCGAGTTTTGTGACTCTGTTTGGCACCAGTTTGTGGCTCTGAGGGGATCCTGGGTGTGCCGGGGGCTGCCCCAGGGCTGGGATCCTGCCCGGATCCCGGGAGGTTTAACCTGGGCAGCCCCTGGGAGGAGGGAGGCACGGCGGCGCTCACCTTCAGGCGAACGACCACGTTGCCCAGGAAATCGTCCTGCCCTTTGTCTTTGCGAGCGTCTTTAAAGATCCTGGAAGGCACAGAGAGCGGAGGGGTGGGCAGGTCCTGCAGCTGTGACCCGGCCGTGCTCGGGGTGGGGAAGGGTGACACAGACCTGCCACCCTCCTTCCGTGCAGGATTTTTAAAACCCAGCAGGCAAATAAACATTTTCTACCCCTCTTTCCTCAGCAGCCTTGGGGCCACACCAGCACCAACCTTTTGAGGCCGTGCAGGTCCGTCAGCTCCCCCAGCTTGTGCCGCATCGACTCCACCACGTCCGAGTCCCTGCGAGGGCGGGAGGAAAAGCGGGGAAAGGGGAAATCCAGGAGATGGAAAAACAGAGCAGGGATTGCAGTGACGGTGGAGAAGGGAAAGCACAGGAGCAGGGGAGTGTCAGGACTGAGGCCACCCCCAAACCCAGCCCAAATCTGCGAGCACGTGGCTTCTCTCCATAAATTAAACCGGGGCTTAGCACCAGCCCTGCCTGGGCACGGCCAGCCTGGCACAGGGCACACCCTGCACTGAGCACTGCTCCACAAAAAGTGACGGGAAAGGGTTCCCAGCTGGCTTCTGGGCCTTTAAAGAAGCTGCAGATGGAATCCCAGGGGGCAGGACAGGGTCCTGGGGTCGCTGGGATGCTGTCACTCACCACATGTCCAGGTGGAAGCTGGCTGTCTCCGCATCTTTAAACTCCCTGCAAGGCACAGGGGATGTTGTCACCCGAGTGCCAGGAGTGGTGAACGCCCATCCCCAGCCAGGAGCCCTGGCCATGCCCTGCATCCCCCGGGGAGCAGAGCCCAGGGCTGCGGCTGCATTACAGCATGAACGTCTCGTTCCACACTGGGCTGAGCGTCTGGTTTATCACTTGGGTGCGATGGATTTGGTCCTCGGGGATGAGGTCTTTGACCACAGCCTTCATCCTCCTCCTGTGGTCGGGGTGGGCTGGTTCCTGGCTCCTGGCCTCGATGCCCAGCAGGCAGTAAGGGTCACTGAGCCCTGCGGGGGAGTGGGAATTGCACTCGGGAGCAGCAGCTGCCCCTCTCCCCAGGGAACACCCACCCGGCTCCACTTACCGCTGACGTCTTTACCCAAAATTCCCTTGGCTTCCTTCACAGTGGCTTTCAGGCAGTAAATGGGGCTCTGGAAAAAATGAAAAAACAGCTGTTGGTGTGCGGGGTCACCGGCCCTGCGAGGAAGGATCCACCCTGCCAGGAAGGATGGGGCTGGAGCGGGACATTGCCCTCAGCTCCCACCCAGCAGTGACAGCCCCAGGGCTCTCCAAATCCCAGCCGCAGGGCTCAGAGGCCCCGCAGCCCCCCAGCACCACCCCAGCTGCGTTTTGGGGACGCTGTACCTCCAGCTCCATGACGTGCTGCATGATGGCACCGTGCTGCTCCGCGTCCATGCCAAAAGCCTGTGTGGATATTGGGGCTGCTATGGAGGCTGTCCTGCTAACAGGGGCTGGAGAGCAGCCAGGGGCTTCCCTCTGCTCCCTGGGAGCCAGCTGCAGCCCACGGGGAGAGGAGAGGGCTGGGGACCAGCTGAGAGCTCTTGAGGGAGAGCTTTCTTCCCACCATCCCCAGCCTGAGATAAACGCTTCTCCCCAGTGTTGCCATTTTGATTCAACAAACTGTATTAAGATAATAGTGAACCTTAGTAATTGACATTAGTTGACATTAGTAGTAGTTATGCTAAGGCTTAGTAGGCCGCATGTAACCTGTAGATGAACTTCATAGTAAATTTTATAATGTAAGCAGTATAGTTGAGAAATAATCACTTATCTTAAGGAGTGTATCCATGTATTTAAGGAATGTACCTTTTGGCAGAAACTTAAATATCAGAAAGATAATGGTACCAGGCATTAGGGATGAAGTAAGAATCTGTTAGGATGAAGAAATCATGTACTGAAACATATAAAAACCCTGTGAATTTTCTGCAAGATGGGGCTCTGTCTTTGGACGCTAGTCCACAGGCTCCCGGGCCCTCAATAAAGCACCGCATAAACGACTTCGGTTGTTTGTGTTTTCTTCGGATCGGGCAACACCAGGGCCAGTATTTCCCAGCTGCAGGATGCTCCCAGCCCTCCAGCTGGATGCTGCTGCTGCATCTTTCATGGTGCTTGTTAACAGCTCCCTCTGAGTGACCCTGGAGGGGCCAGAGGAATTATTGGCTCCAAACAGCCAGAGAGAAATCGTGTGTGTGGGGGTCAGGGTTAGTTCTGCGTAGGTGGGATGGGGCACTTCCACATCCTGGCCCCTGCAGCCTCTGGTCCAGCCCAAGCCCCTGGCACATGGAAAGCCCGACCTAATTCAACATTAATATTCTCAAGTTTGCAACCAAAGTTTGTCATTCACCCTCCTGAGGATTTTGTGCTCTCCTGTGAACCACCAGAGTAAATCAAAGCCCCTTTAAAAACTCGCTGAGAGAGCTTGGGGCACAACAGAGCCCTGCAGCTGGGAGGAGGGACATGTTGGGGACAGGATTTGGGACAGGAGGGGACACACCTTCTGCACGTAGGCGTAGAGCTCCTGGGAATCCCCGACGTGCTGCTGCTCGGGCTTGCCCAGGCGGTGGCGGATGGTGTAGAGAACCTCCTCGTAGAGCAGGGCCAGCTGTGGGGGGACAGTGCTGGCACCGCGTGTGGGGACAGCCAGCGGGGACGGGCTCCGTGCACCCCCGGGATCAGCAGGATTTCCTCCTCACAGCTCCCCAGGCTCCATGCCAGCCCTGCCACCCCCTGTGTCCATCCTGGGGAGCTGAGCCACGTCCCCGCAGCACCGCCACCCCCTCAGGGGCCACCGAGGGACACCACACTCATACCTCTTCCTTGGAGAAGCGGTGGGACAGATCCATCTGGGGAGAGAAGAGAAGCAGAGAGGTTTCCCATCAAGAGCAGGGTTTGAGGAGGAAATCGTGGCCGGACGGGGCAGGGCAGCCAGGATGGGGTGGCATCACCCACAGCACACGAGGGAGGGATGTCCCAAGGATGCTGTGACACCCCACGGCTGAGGGACAATGTCCCCCAGCACCCACCAGCTTGGGGCTTCACCCCAAGCCCCATTAATTGAGGATGGGGTTGTGAGAGTGCAACAACAGCTTGGGGGGGGACCCCCAGGAGGCTTTAAAAGCAACCACGCACCTCCCACCCCCTGAGCCACTCACTGCAGCAGCACCAGGCTGGGGAAAAGCAGCTGAGGGACAGGGCAAGGCCCAGAGCACTGTGAGGAGCTCCAGGCTGGGCAAGGAGATGCCAAAAGCCATCAGGATTTGGTGCACTGCTACAAATCTCCGAAGGCTGCATGGGTGCACTGCTCATTCCTCACTTAAGGATGACCAGAACAGCTCTGACTTTCCAAACAAGAATTAAATCCAAGCTGTGACACTACCAGAGGAAGGAAACCAGTGTCCCTGTGTCATCTGTTACTGGTTCTGGCACTGGAGCCTCTGGGAGTACAAGGGGGTGACACCAAAAAAATGTAACAGAAGTTTTTAAAATAAGTTTGGGCTTTTCTGGGCTGAGGGGCGTTTGCAGAGCATGGTCCCAGAACCTGCTCATGCTGGGCTGGTGGGGATGGATGGATGGATGGATGGATGGATGGATGGATGGATGGATGGATGGATGATGGATGGATGGATGGATGGATGGATGGATGGATGGACAAATCCCACCTGTGGGTCAGCCCAGGCCCCAAAGCGACCTTAGGAACCCCTAACAGAAAAAAACGAATCAGCCCTGAGCTTGAACATTACCATTTGCTTATGGCAGATCTAGGGCTGCCATAATCCCCCGGCCATCTGGACTGAATTCAACCCTTCCAGCCTGGCGAGTTTAACCCTTGAGCTGCTTCTCTCCCACCTGCCCCCACATCCCTTCTTGTACCCACTGGTGCCCGCTGGGGGCTCTGAGGGCTCAGTAACCCCTGTGAAAGGGGGACCTGCACACTCAGGAGGGTCCCAGCTGCCCCTGCCCAGGTTCCAGCACCTTCTGCTGCTGCTGGCACTGTCCTGCCTGTGCCAAGGCACGGGGGGCACGGCCCCATCCCAAATCTTTCAGCATCCCCACAGTCAGCGCTGCCCCATTGCAAAGTCACAAGGGGACAGAAAAGGGGCTTTATTTCTCTGCTGCCATTATTTATCAGCAAGACACAAGCATCTGTTCCCTGCCCAGCAGTGGGGTAGCACAGGAGGGCAGGGGGAGGAATCCCTGCTGCTCCTGGGGGCAGCTCCCTGCTGGACATGGCGGCTGCAGGATCTGCTCCCATGTGTTCACGGGACTGGCTAAGCTAAAGCTGAGCTGAGCCACCAGAACGTGTTTACTGCTGCTAATCCTCGTGCCAAGAGCCCAGCTCAGACCCAGGGGTGCTGTTCAAACCCAGGTCTGGACGCAGCCACCCCAGCAGCAGTGGGGAGGCAGCAGGGACAGGGCACTGGGAGGGAGGACGAGTCCTGGGTGAGGGACAGCACCAGGACAGACCCTCCCAGGAATCCAGGACCGGCAGGGCTGTGGATCCTCATGCCCTCAGAGCACTGGCAGAGCTCTGGGCCCTCACACCCCCAGCAGCAGGGACAGGGCTGTGGGTCTCATCTCACAGGGACACACACAGGGACCCAGAGGAAGGTGGTGGGGGTGGGATGGCCTGGAGCAGGCTCTGCCGGCAGCAGAGAGCCCCGAGGGGCTGAGCGGCACTGGGAATCACTGGGAGGTGCTGGGAAGCCTCAGCCAAGCTCAGAGAGGACCCTCAGTGTGGGCACAGAGCTGCAGCTGGCCCCGTGCCCGCCCCGGGGTGCCATTTACCGGGTGTGGTACCCCCATCTCTCGGTCACGCCCAGGCCTCGGTCTCTTTTCTGTCACTCCCCTTTCACAGCCCCAGCACCCTGAGCACAGCCCCCGACCCTGCCTGCTGCCGTGGCACCTCGAACACTGTCCCCAGCCCCTCTGAGCTCAAAGCCACCTACCTCGGGGCTCTCCTCCCCGGGCAGGGTCACCGGGGGGCTCTCACCGGCAGGATCCATCCTGGGGGAGGCTGAGCGTGGGGCAGGGCTGCAGCTCTGCCTGAAGCTGAGGCCTCCCTCGCTGCCTCGCTTCTCACAGGAGGAAACCACAGCCCTTATCAGAGCGCGGCCAGTTTAGCAAAGGTTTAGCAAAGCGGAAACGGGCTCAGGGCTCCTTCCAGAGCACCCCGGGCACGCAGGCCCTGCCTCCCAGCACCCCCTCGGTCATGGGCACTGCGTGGCACACATGGCACGGGGGCACAAGGAAGGCGTCACATCCTGTCCCTGCTGTCACTTATGAGCTAAGAATTGGGAGCAAGAGGAGAGAAAGAGTCCTGAGAAGGCAAAGCCCAGCAGGGGAGGGGGATGATGGAGAGGATTCGTGGAGACAACACTAAGGATTTGGGCTCTGACGTGTTTTGGGATCCATCGTGCGCTGAGAGCAGAAGCGGGGACCTTGCAGAAAGCAGGGGGTGTCTTCAGCCCCTGGGGATGGTGGAGATTTGAAACCCCATGCAAAAGCTGCAGGGTGAGAAGTCCTTGCAACACCCAGGAGAGTTGCACAAGGTTGGGCTGAGAACAGAAGCAGTCAAGAGCCAAGCACAGCCCTGAGAAAAGGCCTGTGACCTTTTTCCCAAACGGGCTGCCCAGAAAGAGCTGTTTACTGAGAAAAATAAATGACGTTTAAAACCTTTTCTTTACCATCAGCTTTCATTCTCTCAAACACTTTATCTGCCTGCAGCTTGCCGGGCAGTTGCCTGTCACAGACCGGCCCTCCCCTCGCAGATCCCCATCAGGATGCTCCTCTGATAACAAACTGGGCGGGGGAAGGCTTGGCTGGGGATCGGGAGGTGGCCGGGGAGGAGCAAGTTTGGGTGTCTGTTGTGTCCCCAGGCTCAGCCGAGAGCGGCCTGGGCTTTGGAGGAGCTGTTGAGCTGCACAAGCATCGGCAGCCGGACCCACGGGACAGAGCCATCAGTGCTCAGTGTCACTGCTGGGGTTTGGTGTCACTGCTGGGGAGCCACAGGCCCTCTGCAGCAGGGCAGTGACTCCCCAAGGGGAGGTTTTGTCTTCCCTGCACCTTTCTGGCCGCTGGATGGTCCAAAAGCCATAAAAAAAGATGTTTCAGATGTAACAATGTGGCTCCACACTGGGAGCAGTGGTACTGTGCAGGAACTCTGGTATTTGTGCTGAATCCACACAGGAAACCCTGACCATGGAAACTGCTCTGGAAAATTTGTCTCCTTAATGCCAGTGAGGGAATCAGAGTCCATCAGCACAGAGCCCCAGAGCTCGCTGGCTCCAAGCAGGAGGATGGGGGCAGGCAGCCAGTCCCTGCCAGCCCTGCACTCACCCAGTCCTTTAATTAAGGACTGTTTTAATTGCTTTGAGAGAGACACAGCCTCCCTTTGCCGTGGAACCCTGTAAGAGCCGGTTATAACGGCAAAAGGGATTCCCTGAAATTGTGGGACCAGGAGATGGAAAAAGGGCCGAGAGCACAGGAAGGGGTTGATGTGGGGGGCAGATTTTCCCCATCCAGGTCAGCCAGCACAGGACTGGGACCACGAGGGGCTGCACAGCATAAAAACACTGAATTTCCAGGAGTAGGAGGATGCCAAGATATTCTACAGAATAAAAATCCCAAGAGACACAAAAAAGCTGAAATGCGCTTCTGAGAATGCATTTCATTTTCAGCCTTATCCCCTGAGGTCTGAAAAAAGCTGCTGCTTGTTACACTGCTGCTCTCTCCCCTGTCAGGAGGGCTCTGGTACCTGTCCCCAGGAATTGGCTGCCCCAAGGAACTGGGCTTCAGTTCCCCTTCTTGTGCACTGCCCAGTTTGGCACTGGAGCCGCCTCCTCACCCCACAGCTGCAGAGGATGCCCGTTCCCTTTGCTGTCAGATTCTCAGAGGTGTTCACTCAGCCCTGCCAGCCTCAGCCTGGGCTGTACCCAGCCTTTTTCCACTGCCCCCCTGGGCAAACAGCTTAAAAGCATCTCCTCCCTCGCTCCCTCATGGAGGGGATGTGGTGGAGAGGCCGATTCCCGTCCTGTGACACACAAAAATGCAGTTGATTGGTCTGGGACATCAGCTCTCTGCTCCATTGCAAAACATTAGTGGGAACTGGAGAAAAGTGCACAATGGCCTTTGGAAAGCACTGCTGTCATCTTTGCTTTTAGCTTTGATTGCAAAAGCAAAATCTGGCCCAGCAAAGAGCAGCCCCAGAGGTAAAGGCAGGACATGGACGCAGCATCCTTGAGCTGCTCACAGCTTTCAGTGCTCCTTGCCAACAAAAAATAACAGCAGTCAGGATGTCTCTTGCCTCAGCCAGCACAGAGAGAACAGCTGAAAGGTTTCAGTCAATCCTCAAACCCACTTCTTTCCTCTTTGTAACACTGCAGAAATAAAATCCAGACATAACTATTGCTAAACATGAGGCAGTGACCCTTCAGCCAGGAGCTGGTCGCTGGGCTGGGGTTGTGCAGGCTTTAGAAAGCAAAAGTTCAGCTGCAGCGTGGAAGTGTTTGTTTAAAAGCACTTTCCCCAGCACTGTTTTGCAATGCCCACTGGAAATGCTGAGGCCCAGCCCAGCAGGGTGGGAGCACACAGCTCCATCAGAGACCAGCACGGTCCTTGGGAAGGACTCTGCAGGGATCTGTGTGTGCCATGGGAGAGCTGCCTGCTGATCAGCTCTCAAAAACAGCAAATATCCTTTTGTCCCTGCCTTTTACCAGGTGTTCCACAAAACACCAGTGACAAAAATCACTGAGCTCCAGTATCTGCATCTCAAATCACTCCATGTCCAGGAAACAACAAGAGAAGCCCTAAAAGCAGCTCCAGAATGAGTGAGGATTTCTGGTTAGTAGAGGCAATCCTGATAAACCCTGTTACCCACACTGGTGGACAACCAGCAAAGCATCCCAGACATCCAAGACAGCACTTTCCAAAGGGAGGGGGTTAGCATTCCACAAAACAGCTTCCCACACTGACAGTCTGCCTCCCAAAATAACCAACAGATATGTGCACAGTATGGAGTGAAGCCTTAATTCCTTTTAAAAAACAGTCATCCTAAAGGAAAACCCTTTATATCTGTCCCCAATATAATAAAGTCCACAGTTCACTTGTGAATGAGGTAATGGGTGCTGCTGAGAAATCAGATCTCCAAAGAATGAGTTATCATCACCTTCTTGATGGGGAATCATCTTCCCCTTACAGGAAAACCTGCTAGGAAAGAACCCTCCACCAGCATTAATTGTAGTTTATCTCCTACCTCTTGTCTTGATCCTGAAGCCGCAGCCTGGCCTCACTCTTATCTCTCAGATGGAAGTGGGCAAATAGTCAAAAAACTGATTTCAACATGTCCCTCCGTCACTTCTCCTTTTAAGCACGGGGTCTGATGACTCTGCAAAACCCCGTGGTGCCTGCCAGGCCCTGGAAAGGGGACAGAGCAGGCACCAGGCAGGGGAGAGGAAGGTGCTTTCAAAATGAGAGACATCCCTGTGTCCCCTCTTCAGGGCTGCCCAGGTGAGGTGTCCCCCAGAACCCGCTGGGTGCTGTGGGGCCAACGATTCCATATCCAGAGGGATTTCAGTCATCCCCCATCCCTGTTTCCCTCCAGTTGCTCCTGCCCTCACCCTACATCTCTCCTGAGCACCCTGGGGGCGCCTCACAAAAGATGGTGGTACCTGGGAAGGAAGTGGGGAACACACAGGACCTCCCACCTCATTTGGGACATCTTAGAAGGATATCCCAAATCCTTCTTAACTCCATCTCTCTGGGAAGAGCAAAGGGGACTTCCAGCCAACCACACAGGACAGGGCAGTTGTGAAAGCTCTGTTCCCCTTGGGAGCAGAGGTGTGGCACAAGAGCTGCCAGCTCTATGGCAGGGACGTGCAAGGATGACTCTGAGGAAGTCACAGACTCCATGTGTAGACCTGGATGTCCCTCATTTGCCTCACAGCACCTTGTGACCACTTTAAAATGCCCTCACCATCACTGTCATGTGCTGTGTTCCACTTCCCTCTCCCAGTGAGATAATTTCATTTCAGACACTGGATTTATCATCCTCTCACTGCAGGGACAGAGAATGGGGGACAGATTTCAAAGCCGGTTTATTTGCTGTTTTGGGGGCTGAGCTGAGAGCAGCAGGACCTACAGCATGTGCCTGAGCTGAGGAGGGAGCAGGGGAACGCTTGTGAAGGTGCAAGAACCCCAGGGCGACACCCAGGTACCTCCATGCCCCCACGGTGCCCATTCACCAGGATGTTCTGGAGCACAGATGCCAAATTAATGCTAAATTACCGACCAGCTCCAGCACAGAGCACTCTCCTCACGGCTTTTCCACCAACAATTCACCTGCCAAAGCCCCTGAGGAGCCCACAGAGCTCCCCGGAGCCACATGCTCGGGTGATGGGAGGAGGCTGCGGGACAACCCCTCCCACCGCCCCCACATTCCAGAGGGACACGGCAAACATGGAATATTATCGCAGTCTGGGCCGCGGGAAGAGCCAGCGTGTCCCAGCCAGAGCCCGGCCCTCACAGAGCAAAGTACATGGAAAAGGAGGAGACACAACTTGAGCAGGGGAAAGGAAAACTTTAGAAGGACAGGATTTGCTGAGCTGAGCTCGTAAATGGAGCCGAGCTGGTACCTTTTGCTCCAGGGTCAGGAAACCATCGGAACTGTTCAGGGAATGGCAGCGGGGCTGGGCACACCCGGCAGGGAGGGATCCCGCTCCGTGTGCACTCTGAGGTGAGATCCAGCAGGCAGCCCAGGCAGGGACGAGCCCCTGCTGCTGCTCCCCCTGACGCGGGGCCACTTCATGTCCTCGCACGGGGCCTCTCTCGGTGGCACGGGGCCAGCCCTTGGGCAAGGAGGGGGCTGAAATACTGGTTCCAGTCCCTTGGAGCTGACTCACTCCAGAGAGCAGACAGGTGAGTAATACCTGTGAGAGCTGCAGAGAGAGCCTTGAGTGGAATAAAGATCCCCACCCCGCGCATCTCAGCGTTCCGTCCCCACCCGCAAACCTCACGTTTGGCACTTGGGCTTCTCTGTGCAGCTTTAACCTGAAACTCCTCCCGATCGCAGCCTGCCGTGGCAAAGCTCACCTCCAGCACACCCCTGGCAGCTCTTTACAGGTGGTGGTGCCTGTGATGAGACAGGAGCTGCTCACTGGCAGCGTCTGGCTCTGCCCCTGGATGCTCCGGGAGTTCCAGGATCCAAACTTCACCCCACACCTCCCGCAGCTCCAGCAGTGCTTGCAAAGGGAGACGGTGCAGTGAGCCAGAGCTCATAAATCACAGCGGCCAGCGTGTGCAGAGGCAGTTTAACCAGCTCGGAGAGTGCTGGGAAGTCCTCATGACCTCCAAAGCAAGGCACACACAGGACAGGGAGGGGCTGGGCAGGTGGGCTTAACCCCACTCCCTACAACTGCTTGGTGCATCCCTGCAGCCAGAACAAAATTAATGCATGGAGCTGCAGCATTCGAGGTAAAACCTGGGCAGAATGGTGTGGAGGAAGAGGAGGACTCTGTTTCTTCTTTTGTCTGGAGGCAACCCCTGGCAAACACACAGGATGGGGCAATCCTTCCAGGGTAAAGATCCTTAATCCCTAAGAAGGGGGTGATTCTTCCAAGGTAAAGACCTTCCCCAGCCCCCAGGGATGGGGATTTCAGGGCTGACAGTAGGAAATCTGTCAGCAGCACACTCAGTTCCCGCAGCAACACTTCTTTGCACAAGATCTCAAAGCACTTTGGAAACACCCAGTTACCCCACACTCCCCAGAGGAGGGGAGCAGCTGCATTTCCCAGCATCAGGGGCAGGGAGAAACTTCTCAAGTGAAGAGCCCAAGTCCCATCAGAGACAGAAGCGTAGGTGGTGGTGGAAAAATCTGCCTCTGCCAAAGGATCCAACACTAATTGTTCCCTATGCCTCCTCTTTTCCTTCAGAATAATCCCATCCAACTGCTGGAGTTTAATGGTACCAATCTGGCTGTCACACGGCAGCCTCCTGCTGCCCAGGCAGTTAATCATTGAGGCAGGGGCCAGACCTGGAGACGTGTCACTGCACAACATTTCTTCCTGCCCTGCTGCCACCCCGCTTCCAGAGCGGCAGCACACTCCATTTCCCTGCTTTAATATTTAAAACCTTCTGTGTGGGCAGCAGGACTGGTGACCCTTCCACCCTCCCTGAGCCCTTTTCCAAGCAGAGAACAGCTCCCAGTTTCCATCAGGGGGATGGCAGGGAGCGCTGAGTACCAGAGCCAGATTTGGGGGTTTTGGCAGGGATTTTCACCAGCACCCGAAAATCTGGATTCCCAAACTGTGCTGCTCCACTCTGCTCAATACCTGCCCAACCCTTGTCCCCACAGTTTCAGCATTCCCAAGAAGAGCTTCAATTCTCACCAGCACACTCCAAACACATACATCGAGATCACGCCCAATCTTTTTTTTGGCTTGCTGCTCCTCCCCTCCCCACAGACCGCGCCCAGCCCGGGGGAACGGGAACGTTCAACCTCACACCGCTGTGGAAAGCCCACAGCTTCAACTCCAGATTTAGCCCACTGACACCCGTGCTAAGGAATATTTCACTTATTCCAGCCTGACTCATCCTTTGTTTCTTTTGCCAGACAGAAACCTCATGGTGTCTGTGGAGGTCTTGCCACTTCTCCGCTCTGAGGGAAGTGACTCAGCTCCAGCCACGGAGCCGAGTTCCCATGGGAGCAGAGAGCTAAATATTTCTCTCTCAAGCACACTTAGCTGAGGAAAGATTTTAAAAGAACCTCATGGATTTGTTGATTGTTGGCCTAAGAGCCGCACAGGGAGTGGGGCTGGGCAAGAGCTCTGGAAAGTTCATACAACCTGTGTTTTCTAGGATTCTGTCTCAGAGCAGACGGTAACTGAGAATGAGCCAGAACAGAAAGGTTTCAGCACCATCTCAGAGTTGGACAGATGAGACTGAGGAAACCTTGCTTTGAAGTAATTTAATTCACTAATTAAGATTTATTCAGCTCCTACTGGACTGTAAAATTTTAATCTCAATGCTTTCCTTTTCTACAGAAGACAAACCCAAGTGGCTCAGCCAGGCCCCAAATGCAGTCAAACAGGCATGTGGGAGGATGTGAGAGGCAAAAGGGATGCAAAAATGAGCAGAAGGTGGAAGATGTCCCTGCTGGCTGGTCAGGGAATTCAGGAGAATGAAGGCAGCTGCTGGGAAGAGGAATGAAAGCCAGCAAGGTCTGGATGATAACTGCAGAGCAGCTTTGGGTACCTCGTGTTTCACAGGAATCAGTGATCACGCTGAGCAGGAGCTGATCCCACTGCTGTCCTGAACACTCCTGTCCTGCCAGGTGACACTGACACACCTGGCACAGCTCTGGCCCTGCTGCTGGAGCACAACTCCCAGCTTTGCCAGGGACAGGAGCACAGGGGAGCACACCTGAGACAGCTCTGACTGCACTGGGCACAACCACCCAGGCAGATACAGGGAAAAAGGGATAAAATTATGGCTTGCTTCTGATTAGAGACATATTTTAGAGTCATTAATTATGCTGCATTGCGTGGTAGTTCTTGCAAAGTAAAATAGTAAACGGATGGGGACTTTTATGAGGAGAATTGGTCTGGAAAAACAACCTGGGTGACACATCTGGGTAAAGCAGCAGCTGCACCAGCTTCCAACAGGAACCGTGAAATGGCAGTTTGCTGAAATATTTTAACATCTTATTTTCATTCACAAAGACACCCAAGAGAAATCAAGCAACTGATGTCACCAGTGAAGAGCCAAGTGATTTTGCTTCTAATAATAAAATATAAAATCCAAGTGATTTTGCTTTTAATTCCTCCTCTTTGCATCCAAAGCTACCAGAAGTTTGCCCACTCACACAGACACAAACACCCCAAATTCTGAGCTGATTTCTCTTTACTTCACAGTCTTGGCAAAACAAATCTGCATTCAAAAGTCATTTCACATTAATATATTAATCAAATGCTCTCAAAATAAATATTTTTTTAAATAACCATTTCTTTACATCACCGCAGTAGCAATTCTAGAAAAGTCAGTGCACAATCAGTAGCAATTTCATTCATCAGCTAAACTGAAAGAAAAAGAAAACAGGAGGTGGACCTTTTTTCTCTCTGAGCAGGCTGCATGCAGCAAGTCTCAGCAGCTCCCTAGCACAGGACCTTGTGTCACGCTTTGCTGGGAAGGATTTTCTCTCCCAGCTGTCAGAAGTCAAAGTGTGACTTGTGCAAAGCTCTGTACAATGCAGAAGTTTCACAGCCCAGACTCTGATCAGTCCTGCAGAGGTTCTGCACTGGAGTTGTTGCTAAAGAGACCGAGGAATGAACGCCATGAGCAGTCCAGGGGACTGGGAATTCACAGCAGGACCAGGAACACAAACAGCAATAAACAACACTTTGCACCTCACAGCTTACTCCAATGTTTTGCATATTCTCTCAAGTGCTTCCAGGGCAGGAGTAAAGCCACTGCTTTCTGCCCAGCAGCTGTTAATTCACCAGGTAAATCACAGGAAGAAGTTTCACTGGCCAAAAAGTGTAACTTGTGTTACAACAAAGGAAAACGAAAAGTGCATTACAGATTATGAGGAGGAATGTTCAGGACTTAGTGAACTCACATATCTAACTGGAAAATAGGGACTGCAGGAATATTAGTGTTCCCATGGGATCTAAACTGGTCAGATGCTACTGGAGAACCCTGTGAAGAGCAGCATGTCTGAGGAAGGGAAGTTGGTCAGCATTGTCACACATGGTGAGCAGCAGCGAAATCTGAAGGGACACCAGATTACTTGCTATGACTGTCAGGAATGACTTAGATTGAAAAAAAAAGAAATCCAAGAAAATTGAATATGTATCTGAAAAATGTCATAGGTGTGTATTTCCTTTGAGATTGCCTTTGAAGTCCCTTTCTCAAGAGCAAAGAGTTGGATGTGACACTCTGGATTAAAAAGAATAACCAGAGGCATCCCTATGTCCAGAGGTGCTCTTGAATGCACACTGAGGTAAATTCAAGACACCTCCCACCCCCAAAAGCTCCATTTCCATGCCATGATCATGTTAATTAGCAGATGCTGACTCTAAAGAGGTGCAATTTAAGTATCAGAAGAAGCAGAGCTAAGGGAAGCAGTCACAGAGGAAGAGAGCCCCCAGGTGTAGGGATGCTGTGCACAGGGAGGAGGGAATGCTGCAGGACAGCAAACCCTCCAAGCTCCACAGCTGAGCCAGGCTGCCAAAATCCCTCCCTTGCTCTGCACACACCTACCCCTAGAGCCCCTGAGAGCCTTGGGGCAAGGCTCCACTCCTCAGTGCTATGAACTCTGCCCCACAATTCTGCCAAGATGGAAAGAAAGAAAGCAATGAGTCGTGGAGAAGTTCTGTGTCAGCTTATTGGTTTTTCTTGTCCTCTGGTGGGAAGTATGGAGGAGGGGGTGGCTGGTCCTGCAATAAAGATGACAACAGGACATCAGTGCATGGCTAAGAATAAAACATTTCAACTGAAAGCTCCCAAAAAACCTAAGACACCAACATCAGTTCAGAGTGACTTTGCTGTGCCAAAGAAGAGAGAAGATGCGGCAGCCACACACTTGGGCTCCCCTCACACACTCTGGGCAGCCCCAGAGCAGCAGGACTCACCGTGGGCATGTACACGTTGTGGGGGTTGCCTGGGCTGTAGTAAGCACTGGCAGCAGCTTCAGCAGCCTTGGCCTCAGCTGTCACAGGGACAGAAGTGACAGGTTAGGGACACACAGAGAACTCTTACAATAAAACAGCAGCTCCTGGCCAGCAGGAGTTACTAACAGAGCTCCAGTGCTCAAGCTGCAAAACAGCTACAACGAACACAATTGAGCATCATCTCTTCCAGTTACCACAGAATTGTCAATTCCCAGTGGAACAGAGGAAGACTGAGTTTGGAAATGTCACCTGGGACTTGCACGTCAACCATAAATAAATGCTTGCTGCTGCTTTGCCTAAATACAGACAATACCCTTTAGAAACAGGCAGTGAACAAACCATCCTTCCTGGGAGCGAAATCAACAGGCAAAACAAAAATCAGCACAAGTTTATAGCAGCTATGGGGATTAATGTATTAAAGATGGTAATTTATGAGGATAATCCAGATCCTCCATTTCTGCAGAACACAAAAATCTTGTACAACCCTCTGGAGCAGTGCCATTTTCCAAATAATAGTTCAAAGATGAATTCTTGTTTATTCAAACTGAAAAGAAAAGTGAAATTCTTATCCAAACAAATATTCTTATCTGCAAGAGATTTATGGCTGTACCCAACCACAATAGCTCTTTTTTCATTTTAATAAATCCCAAAGGAGTGAAAAATGAAGCTGATATTTCCCCAGCTCCTTTCCATCATCTCTTCCCCTGTTCCATATTGTTTCAGCAAAAATAATCACGTCAAGAGTGAAACAGGGGAAGGGGAAGCAAATAGCAGCAAAGTCACAGTAGTGAACTAAGTTTCCTTGTATTCATTCATTAGGTCAAGGTTACCACCACAGGAGAATCACAAACTGTATTTTTTATGTCAATAGAAGAATAAATCCATCTGTAAAATGCCCACTGATGGTGTTTACCCTGGAGAGAATCAGGCTGGACTCCAGACTGAGCTGGATATACAAAGCTGGAGATTAGGAGAGCTCCCTAATCTCTTTTATAAACAAATTTCGACTTCTAAGTGGAGCTTCCAAGTTCCCCAAAAGACAAGAAGCCAAGTCTGTTTCACTCCTACCAGAACTGCTGAGTTCCCTGACAGGACAGGCTCCTTACCTGCAGGAGTGGAGGGCAGGTCTGGGCCAGTGACAGGGGGTTCCATGGGCCCTGGGTATGGTGGGGGTGGAAGCTGCATGTAGCCCATGTTCCCATCTGCAGCAGGAGGACCAGGATAAAAGTCTGCCAGGAAAGATCACACAGCAAGAGACTGAACTCCTCTGGGTGTGTTACCAACCACAAGAAGCCAAGGCACACATAATTCAACTCGGGAACAAAAGCCACACAGGTCATCACTAAAACATTGTGTAAAATTTGTGTTTCTTGCCCTTTTTACCTATTTTACTCTTCCTCAGTGGAATAACACCCAGCCTCAGTTCCCAGGCTTACCTGGGGGAGGAGGTGGGTAAGGATAGCCCCCGTTAGCTGCAGGTGGTGCAAAAGCATAGGATCCATTTGGCATGTAGGAATAGCCATAAGCTCCACTGGGAATTTCACCTCTGGACACTGGGGAAGCAAAGACAAGACCTCATCAGAACATCAAGCCTGCCTCAAATGCAGGCCAACAACTCCAACAAACTTAAAGAGTCCTTATCAAAAAAACCCAAGTGTCATCCCAATAACTCTGCTGTTTGTTGGATGTGAATAAAGTATTTTTTAAAGCAAGCTTCAGGCAAGGGCTCCTGAAACCACACAACTCTGGCAGACACCCCCAGACTTCCATACCTTGTGATGCCACCTGCAGCATCCTCTGCCCAAATTCAATTGCACCCCCAGCTGAAAAGGTCATCTTGAATGTGGCAGATCCTTCCCAGCCACCTGAGGGAGGAAAGACAGACTAAGGAGCAAGGAGAAGCCATTTCCATGCTATTCAGGTTACATGCTGCATCTACAAGTACTCTGTATATAATTCTTTAAAGAGCTTATCCCAAAAATCCAAACTAAAAAAAATATATAAAGCAGAGGAAGTGGCAGAACTATGGTATCATCAGAAAAATTCACATTGAGGTATTGTCAGGTGAAGAAACACCTGAAGCAGAAACATCCATGAGGGATGAATGAGCTTCAAAAGCTTTCTGGAGTTGGGGCTGTTGCCACAGCAGCTGTCACAGGCCAAGCTGTCAGGAGTGCTGGATTTGCTCTTGCTTTGGATAAGATTAGTGCAGAAGGCAGGGATTTTGATAATCCCGTTTGCTAAAAAGCCTTTGCCACTACACCTAACTGTCAGCTCCAAATGAGTTTGGGAGTCTGAGTGCCTAACAAAGCAAAGAGTTTAATGAAAAACATGGTCCACATAAATCCATTAGAGCCCATGCAAGATATTTCAGGTCAGGATAAACAATAATTAAAACCCAAATAAATTAGTGACATCTCACATTACAGTATAAAAAGAAAAACATGCACAGTCCAGAGTCCCAAGAAAGCATCAAAGCAGAAGCTGTGCAGAAACAGAAACAAGCAGATTAAAGAGCCTTTTAAACTAAACCAGACTCTCATGGTTGTTAAGACAACATCAACATTAAAGGAGATGGCCTCTGGGGAAAATTCACAAAGATTTAGCTAAAGCCTTCTGCCTTTCACACAGTTTAGTTTGCCATTAATGCTCAGGCTCCCTCCCATGCAGAAGCTACAGTGCTGATTTCAGAACTCCAGCTGAAGGCTCTGACACCCTGTGCTGTGATTTCTGTGCCACAACTACTAGACTGAATCAAGCTGAGGATGCAAGTTGGCTGAACTCTGTGCCTTCGATAAAAAACCAGTCAAACCCAAAATTATTCTTGAAAATGTCTGCCACAGCTTTCTCACTGAGTTTCATGTGAAACAGCTCCTTAAATTCCTTGATTTCAAGACAACTCATTCCCTCCCAGGTGCCATTTTCAGTGCCAGGATGCACCACAGTAACAGCACACCTTGAACTGCACAACAAACAATGGACAAAGTGCCCTGGGGAGCTGCAGCTGAGCCCAGCAGAACCAGAAAGGACCTGAGTTTGTGGCACAGAACCTGCATGCAGGTGGGACAGGTGATCCCAAGTGAGCAAAGCAAAATTACATCCTCATTCTAGCTGGCTCCACTCTGATGTTCATTTGCTGAGATCACTTGTTTGATTGAAGTTTCTGTTTTGCAGAGGGCAGGAAGGAGAAGGGCTGCAGAGCACAGCTCACTGTGAGTGAGCAGGGAGCTGGTAAGGGGAATGTTTTTAGCTGCCAATGACAGAAACATTTCTGCAGCAGTGTGAAAACCCATTTGGACAGTGTCAAGGCGTGCCTAGGCAGGATTTTGCTGTGAATTGAGCAGCTGAGCTCAGACACAGAACACACACATGTGACACCTACCTCCTGCCTCTGCTTTCACTGTGCCCTTGATGTAATTTGCTCCAAACACTGGCTGCTTAATCTCACAATCCTTCAACAAATAAAAGGGCATCACAAACGACTGCATGGCATCCTTCCCCTTTGACACAAAGATAACCTGAAGAGAAAATAACATTACAGGAGCTATTCAAAACACACAGAAACACAGCCCACATTTATTATAAGAACAGACTTCTCCATGGACTGAAACTCCCTCCCACACCACCAGTTCCACAAGCCAAAAGCTACACACAACAGCCACAGGGGTAAACCAAACCCTCAAGGCATTAAGGCCTTCCAGGAAGTCCCTTGCTCAGATAATGCTCCTCCCAGCTCCCAGAGAACCTGCTGCTCCACACAGCTGTGATTTAGTAGCTGTGCTGTTGCATTCAGCATTTCCAGACCACTGCTAATTTCCAGTCAGAAGAAGCCTGATGGACTAAACAGCTGCCTGTACAAGAACTAATCAGATTTATACTCTGTTGACAAATAGATGGGATATGCCATGAATTCATAATGCTTCCCAGAGGGAGAGGGCGAGCCATGCTTCAAGCAGGAGGAGATTATCCTGACTTTCATGCACCGAGGACCTTGAAACACAGACTCCAGGGCTGTTCTCTCCCCAGAGGAGATAAAGCCTTTCACCACTCACCCTGTAGGGAGTCAGGAAAACACTCCCTTTCTTGGTCCCCTTGAAGGCCTCTGGCATGGGCTCGAGATCACTGAAGGTAATTTCCACATGGTCATAGGTCATCAGAACACTGCCAACAGTGACAGGAGAGACAGCAGTTACAGCTCAAGGCACAAGTGCAGCATGGACACAATTTTACTGACCTGCCAAAACCACCTGTAACCCCAGCATTGATGGAGATGCTGACAAAATCAGTTCTGCTTTGCCCTTTTTTTTATTTATTTTTTTGGAATTGTTTTTGGCAGCAGCAGCAACTGAAGTAGCACTGGCTGCTTGTTCCCTTCCCAGTGTGCTGACACAGCTGCCTGCACAGCCAGGAAGCATACCCGGACAACTGAGCTGATCAAAAGCTCAAGACTTCTTTTTGGTTTTGTTTGTTTGTTTGAAACTGTTTTGCATTTCTGCTGGGTCAGTTCCCTAATTCAGTTGTCCACAAGTGACACGACAGAGGAAGGACTGCTGGAGAAGCAGCTGCTCAGGCTGGCTTATGCAACACGGCTGTTGAAGGTGTCACCCCAGCTCAGGCACCTCTGACACAAAAATGTGATCCAGAGGAACTTCCCTTCCTCACCACATCATTAACTCGTGCTGCCTGCACTGATTCCAGAATTCTCAGTTACAAACTGACCTGATTAAACCCTTTGCATGGACACAGCAGGTAACTTGTGCTGACATTACAGCTCCCACATTAGGGACTCTAATCCCTAAAGCTGCAGAAATCTCCACCAGCTCTATCTCTGGCAGCTGACGTGTTTCCACCCTCAGTCACTTGTTTAAAGTCAGTTAATTTACTCGTCAGTAAACACCTGTCCCTCCAGAACAGCTGGGGAAGGGCAGTGGGAGCAGCTCTGGATCAACCCAGGGACAGCCAGGCCCTGGCACAAGGCTGGCAACAGCAACACCTTCAGCTGCTGCAGGGACTGCAAATGTAAGATCCTGAGCTGATCTCACTAAAGCTTTCTGAGAACGGCCACATCCCAAGGGGAAGTCAGGCACAGAATTCCTACACCAGCGTATGAACCCCTCCTCCGGGGGGAACGGAGCCCTTCCCTGGGGGATGAAGCCCTCCTCTGGGGGATGAAGCACTCCCCTGGGGGATGAAGCCCTCCTCCGGGGGATGAAGCACTCCCCTGGGGGATGAAGCCCTCCCCTGGGGGATGAAGCTCTCCTCGGAGCCCTCCTTTGTCCCCGAAGCAGGTGACTGCCACGTCAGAAGCTCGCTGGCAGCCAGGGTGCGGACAGCCCTTTGCCATGCACACAGAGGCGGCTCTGTGCAGCCTCGCCGTTTCCATGGTTATCTCCCAGCACCTTTCCCAGCAGCGCCGCTCGCTCCCGCACGCACAGAACGGGGCAGTGCTCCGGGGAGCCGGCACAGCGCAGCGGGCAGCCTTAGAGCCGAGTGAGGCACGGCGAGGTGCAGCAGCTCCGAGGGGCAGGCCTGGGTCCCGGCCAGATCACCTGGGCGAGAGCTGAGCTCTGCCAGCCCTTCCTGAGCCCGCGGGGAAGAGGCTGGGGACAGCGACAAGAGCCAGCAGCGAGCGGGGGGACAGGCTGGATGCTGGGGGAAGCGGAGCAGGGGGACAAGGCCCGCGGCTGGAGTCCGGCACAGCTATCCCCGCACAGGCCCTGGGGCAGGGGGACACGTCCAGCCCCTAAGCCACAGGAAGATGAGCAACGCCGGTACCCAGGGGGTTAAACCACCCCCTTCACCCGCCTCACCCCCTCAGCACGTCCCCCGTGACCCACACAACCGCTCCCCCTGAGGGGGAAGGCAGGAGGAGGGCGGGGGAAGAAGGCAACTCGCCGCTATCCCCCGGCTCCCGAGGCCGGAGGAGGGGAGAAGGGGATAGCACCTCACTTCTCGCTGTTGTTAACGATGACGCCGCCGCCCTCCGAGTGGTTCTTGTTGAGCGCCATCGCCGCCTCCTCCTCCTCCTCCTCACAGCATCGACCCCGCTCTGCGCCTGCGCGGGAAAAAGGTGTTGCCGCCAGTGGGACCGGGGAGCATGCTGGGAGTTGTAGTCATCGTCATCAATGGAGTCTGTTACTTCAGCTGCTCTGCGCGGTGCATGCTGGGAGCTGTAGTTCACCTCACCCCACTTTAGCACAGCGCCATTTTTCCGCGCGGTGTATGCCGGGAGCTGTAGTCCGCCCATGCTCGGTATTAACACCCTCCGTGGGGCCACGCGGTGCATGCTGGGAGTTGTAGGCAGGCCGCCATGACACCCCCTGCCCCGCCTCAGGACCTGGCACCGTGTCTCTCTAGAATTGTGCTGTTTGGTGGAGTAAAATAAAAATAACCCTGGATATCTGGCGGTTCTGCACATTAAATGAGGTTTAGCCCCTTAAACAGTGAAGATGTTTCATGTCCAACGATTTTTGAAATTCCCATTTGATGTGCATTTCCTGTTTTGCACACTTGCAAAGATTTTTGATCCTGTTATTGGCTGCTTTCAGTGATGGAATTAAGCACATCCAAAAATTACCCCTTGATATTGAAGTGTGCTAAACTAGAAGGACTAACCAGTTGCTCTGTAAACAAGCCAGGACTGTGTCTGTGTGTCTCTCTGCCAGAAATCTGGGAGCAAGAAAATAGCTGTGGCATCCGCAGCTCTGCAGGCAGGGTCTCAACTCTTGCTTCCAGGTGTGCAAGTAGGAGGAATTTTTAAAAAATTAATGATTGCGTAACTTCATGAAAAATTTGAACCCTGCAAAACTAATTGCTGTTTGAAGGGCTCCCTCAGATCAATAACTGACAGCTGTGTATCAATAATAGATAAATAAGAGCATGTATTACCCTCTATTATATCCTTTTAGATGGATCTGAGCTATTCCCTGGATTTGCAGCCCAGTCTGTCTGAGTGCCTGAGAACCAGATCCGTGGGGGGGGGAAAGCCGAAAAAGACATAATGGAAACCAGATTTAAATGCAGTGACATAATCTGTACCGATTCTTGGCAGGAAAAGAACAAGTTTGTGCTTTTCATATCCGCTTTTTCAATAAGCAGTAAGTTTCCCTTTTAAGAAACAGCCATAACAAACAGTTCTGATTCTTCTCCTATTAAAGTCAGGAGCAGAATCCACTCGGCTTCTGAAATGCCCACATGGAGCATTGGCACCTTGCATGAACTAAGGCTCACCAAAAAACATTTTTATGCTAACTCCAGCTGACATTTGGGATTAAGAAATGCAGCCTTCACTTAAAAAAGATGCTGCTGTAATTGCCAGTGTGTGTGTGTGAAGTTCTAGACCTCCTCATGACACAGAAAACCTTGGAAATTTATACTCTAAAACTTGAAAACACTAAGGAAAAATATCTAATCTGGTAATCGTTTATATTTGTAGGATGAGGACAGACATAGAAGAGAGAACTGAGACAATTCATTGTTTTGAATTGCCCAGGGCTGACAATTATTATTGGATTTTAAGGTTCTTCTGCTCTTTTTGCAATAAAAATGTGTATGTGGCAGAATTCCCTTGGACACACTTGGAAAATAAAATCTGTGTTATTTTATGCCAGATGTACAGAACACAGAAAAGTAAACACGAGATAATGGGACAACTCGAATGGTTTGGTATTTAGAGGAAAGACAACCCAGGGCAATGATTGTATCATATTTAATGGTCAAATCATAGTCTCTAACACCATTATATTATTGTTACAGTTTTTTTCACACACTATAAAACACCCTACAGTTACTGCATTTAAAAAATCCTAATTAAAAAGAGGAACACTCTGTGACAGCAGAAATAACCCAAGGGAACAAGGAAAGGCCGTTTAAATTGCTATCGATCCATCCCAGCTCATCTCACCCTGCGTTTAACTCTTTGTTTACAGCAAAATCAGGGATGCAGAGCTGTTCACACTCCCTGATCGTTCCAGTTTACAGCCCAAATTACTGGCAGCACAGAGCAAACTCCGACCCAGCTCCCGAGGGGATTGCTCCTATTGCAAATCATCCCTAAACCGGGAGGGGTTTTAGCACTCCCAACCAGGGTAAACATTTCCCACATCCACAGGAGCCCCCCAGAAGCTCCCTGGAGCTGCAGCATCCAAGAATCAACCCAAAGCAGCAGCACAACCGTGCCCAGACAGCCCAGCAGCCTCCTGAGCTGTGGTGAAAGGGTGGAGAGGATCCCTCTGAGCCTCCCAAGGCCCGAAGGAGGTCAGAGGTTTGTGTCTGTGCGTTGGGAAAGTGGAGAAGGGTGGGATGCGTGGCTCCAGCGCGGGTTTCCCCTCGGAGCAATCAATCCACCATCGGTGAAACAAACCAGGGCAAAGACCCAGATCTGCCGTGTTTACTCTGGCAGAACTCCTCGCTGCAAACTGTGGGAGTTTAGCCTGAATAAATGAGATTTAGGGCGCCGTGGGAGATCTCTTCCTGCAGAGATGAAGGTTCCTTCCCTTCCTCGTCCTCCCAGGATGTGGCCGTGCACGGGCTGAGGCACAGCTCTGCCTTTCCCGTTCCATCAGGGAACCGCGTCCTGCCCGTGTCACCGCAGCCTGCTCTGTGTCACCGCAGCCTGCTCTGTGTCACCGCAGCCTGCTCTGTGTCACCGCTGACATCTCGTGCAAGGGCTGAGCCCTGCAGGGGCCGCCGGCGCCAGCCAAACAAAGAGGGTTTGGAGCTCAGGACGCAGGGAATGAATTCCCATCCGGACAGAAGTCTGGGCAGCATTCCCACCCGCCAGGAAAGGCCAAGATTTCGGCTGAAGATTTCGCTCTGGAAGCCCTACTGTTCCTTTTCACACTGCTCGCAGCAGATTAGGAGTCACCTCATGCAGGGGTTGTGGAGGAGGGGAAGGAGGAGTCTATCTATCACTCAAAAATCCTAATTTTCAGGGCACTGGCAGCTCTTTCTGCGCCAGCAGAAACTGGAGTCACAGTAAAGCTCTTTGAGCCTCAGCTTGTAAACGTGGCTTTAACTTCAAACCTCCCAGCTTTGTGCCTGCCTTTTATTCACATTCACATTTTTCCCTTGGCTCCACTGGAATGATTTCCAGCCTATCCTTTGGGGGGAAATATATATATATATATATATATATATATATGTCATATCTTTAGCTAAATGGGCTGCTTATTATCCCTGCTGATGATTGTTGCATCATCCCTGACTCCCTCATGCCAGTGAAGAACTTGACCTCTGTATTTTATTTTCTCTCCTGGTGTACATTACACAGCACCACGGTTCTGTAAAGCAAGCTTTGGGAGGGAGGTAGCAAAGTAACCCCAGAAAAAATAAACTTGTGCCAAGAAAAAAAAAAAAATAAACACTGTGCTGAGACAGGGGCTGCTCTGTGCCTCCCTCACAGGCAGCATTTCTGTGTTTTCCTTCTGAAAAAGCTCCCTTAGGACACGTGAACTGGCAGATTTGTTTCTCAGCCTCGAGTTTCCACCTTTCCTGAAGGGAACAGTGTTCCCTCTCGGCTTGAGAGTAGTTTTTGTTAATTGTTACTTATTCCCAGAGTTTAAAGGGTCATTTAGTATCTGACTGATGCTGCACCCTCATCAAGGCACTCACAGCTGTCCCTAGAACACTAAACCAGACCATTTATCTCTGGGGCATATTCACAGCACCTCTGTCGCTTAAAAATCTCTAAGCTAAGGGGCAGATTTTCAGCTCAAGTGTGCCCAGGGTTCTTGAGGAGTTGGTGGTTTAACAGTACTAAAATTCCCCAGAACAGCATCAAAAACATGGGGGGAAATTTGGCTGTCAGGCTTTGCTAAGAGTTACCAAAGAATGTGTTTACTTAAAGCACATCCTCCAAACTTGGTTTGTGCTGTTCCCTTCCCCATCTCCAGGTGGGAACAGTGGTGCTGCTTCTCAGCAGGAGGTTTCTCCTTTTCCCAGCTGGGCAGAGACCCTTGTTTCACATTTGCAGCACCAGTGGGTGGGCAGCCCTGCAAGGAGAGGTCACCCCAGCACCCAGCCAGGCTCCTCCACATCCCCTCCCCAGAGAACCGTCTCTCCCACGCCAGGGCACAGAGCTGATGTGGCACCAGGGAAATCACCACGCCTGCCTTGGGGGTTCACCTGGTCCACACGGGGCTTGCTCCATCCATGGCACTTGGTGAGGAGCATGCAGAAGGTGTCGATGAGGCAGCACTTTAAAAAGCATCAGCAGCAGAGCCTGAGATATGGCACAAAGCATCTGCACAAGGGGCAGAGTGAGCAGAGGTGAGGGAGAGGGAAGGGGCAGGTGGCCAAGGCACAGCTCCAGATCCATGTGGCACTTTGGGCAGCACACTTTACCAAGAAAGGCTGTCGCAGTCCCTGATGCCCAGAAAGGGAAGCTGAGGGGCCGGGAGCAGCGCAGAGACTCGCCCAAGCCCGCTCAGTGGCAGAGCTGGCACTCGGATCCAGCCCCATCCTGGCCCCAGCCCTGCCCATCAGGAGGCTTCATCCAGCCCCGGGTCCCCAGCAGTGAGAGAGGAGGGAGGGCTGCCACAGAGACAGACCAAGAGAGGTGGCAATAACCCGCAGGAGAGATGTTTGTGGGTCTGTCCATGCCCCTCCCCGGGCAGTCACCGGCGCTTCAGCACCGACACACAATCCTTCTTCAGCGGCCCGATCTGCAGGTGGGCATCCACACTCTCCAGGAAAAAGGCTGGCTTCAGCTTGCACAAGAAAAGAGAGGCAAACTGCTTGTTGATCTTGTTCTGGAACGGGTCCAGCTTCCCCTTGGCAGAAGGGGAGACCTTGAGCTGCTGCAGGCAGGTCATTTTGGAATCCTTGACTCCGTAGAAGGTCAAAGCCTTTTCCGAATACTCCAGGAAGACGCCGATGGTGTGGAAGAAGGGCTGCTGGATGGTGTGCTCGAATCCACCAAACCAGGCCACGTAGTTCTGGCCGTTCCACTGCAGGCAGCAGGACCTGTCGTTCCTGCCCAGGCGGCCGTGGCTGTAGGCCTCGCGCGGGTCGAAGTCCTCGGCGATGACCCCGATGCTGACCCAGCCGTCGATCAGCTCCACCTCCCAGTAGTAGTTGCCCCTGTTCATGAGGTTCAGACCCAGCACCTGCTCGCAGTTGATGAAGCGGGTGGGGCTCTCTGGGTAGGGGATGGGGCACAGCACCCGTTTGGCCCCCTTGGTGCCGAACAGCTGGATGAACTTGTCAGCTGTGTCGCTGTCCAGGTCGATGATGAAGGCAACTGTGTGGGGCAAGAGGGAGAAGTGAGAATGCAGAGGGAAATGTGAAAAAACCCTCCCTGCCCCAGCCTTTGATGATGAGCATGATCCTTTCTGACCTCTCCCATCACTCTGTCCCCTTGCTTTTAAGTCCTGTGGTAGATTTCAGTCAGTGAGGACAAAAGGCTAAAAGAGCTGATAGAACCATAAGCAGGATGGATACAGGTAACTGGGCAGAGGAGAGAGCAGAGGGGCTGCTTGATGAGCTCAACCGTGATACCAGACATTGGAGAACACCCCTGACAGACTGGTGGTAAGAAAGTCTGACATAAAAGCATATTTCAGGTAAACACAGATAAATGCAGTTGAGAGAGACCCCAAGAAGAGAGAGCAGCCAGGTGTGCCACAGCTACAGACAGGCAGCAAGTGGGGCCATGGGCCACGTGAGAGCCACTGATGGATCCCGAACACAGGGGATCAACCCTGGACATGGATCACCATCAACTGCATTACACTCTGAACCACGGCATGTCCCAACCTGACAGCAGAGCAGCACACCCTCCTTGAGCCCAGGTTTGGCTGCTCTGTGCCACTGAGGCAGATCTTGTCCCCTATGGACGTGTCAGTAGGTGACCCCATAGGCTGGGGACACACAGGTGGGGTGTGGCAGCTCAAGGCCAGCCCTGCACCCTCCAGCCTCAGCCTCTCCTGCCCCACTCTGCTCCACCACTGCGTGATCCCTGTCGTGCTGCTGCTGCAGACAACCCTCACCAGCCCAGGGTCCTGCAGCAAACAAGGCAGATGCACAAACTCTGATCTAATTTCAAGAGGATCCAATTTGCCAAGGGCTGGAAGGCAGCAGGAATTATACAGGGTGCCTGCAGCCCCCGGGGACAGCTGGGCCTGCAGAACCACAGACAAGGGAAAAAAACATCACCTCACCAGGCTCTGACTGTTGTCAGGAAAGCCAGAAGGCTTCCCTGCTGGCCAAGCAATGTTTCCTGTGTTGGTGGCAGCGCTCCTGCAGCCGCTGGATCAGCGCCGCGGGGCAGGCGGGAAGGAGAGAGGAAAGGGAAGATGAGCCTTAGCAACAACCACCAAAGCAAAAGTCCCCTGCTTACATTTCAGGAAATAATCTCGGCTCTCCAGGCAGGCAGGGTTGTTTGACTTGTCTGGAAATCGGGACTCGGCCAGTGCTGTGGAGACAGGGACAGAAGGGTTTGCATCAGCAAAGGAACCAAACCACCAGCAAGGGGGTCACTGGAGCACCGTCCCCTGGCCCTGGCGGCACCCAGCTGTCACAGCCCCAGCCAACACCCCCACTCCCCCTGCACATCCCCAGCGGCTCCCACACAGGAAAGGACAGACACCACTTTTGGTCACCCCAGGGAGGTGGGCAGTGGGGCAAGGAACCGGCTGCAATTCCCACGGGCATCCAAGAGAAGGAGAAAGGAGAGAGCTCAGGTTAAAGGAGACAGCATGGGAGAGAGCTGCCACATCAGCTGTCTAAGCCTGGCGTGTCTGGGAGCCCACAGCCTGCCCCGGGAGGAGGACTGTCTGTCCTGCGAAGAAGAGTCCCCTTTCACAGGAGGCCACTTTGGCCACTTGCCCCCTCCCACAGGGCCCTGCCTAACTCCCAGGCTGTTTGTTGCCTCTCCGGTCTCCGTGGAAAAATTCACAAAACCTCAAAGAGGCGTAAACCCAGACAGGGATTGTGCAACGTGCAGGGAACCCGTGCTGAGCAGCTTCCAGGGCCGCAGGGACAGGGGCCAGCGCTCACAGGGGCCACGGAGCCTGCAGCCACCTCCCACCCACGCAGGGAGGAGGGAAAGGGACAGGGAACCGTCCAGGCAGAGGGGCTGGGTGAACACAAACCTTCCTCCATCTCATGGCAATTCAATCCATCAATCCCTTTCCCCTGCAAGTGGTTCCACTGGTTTTTGCAGGCAGTGGACAGCACATCCTTTATGGCAGCCACGGCTTGGGTGCACTTGGTGAAGTTCAGCTCTTTCTGGAAGCTCAAAGGTGGAGAGAGGTTTTCTTCCAAGGCTACTTTCAAGGCCTGAAATTCCTGAGCCAAAAAAAGACAGAGTTTCAGGAGGTTTCAAACAAGCCAAAGTTGTCTCTTGTTCCACAACCCCACCCGGCCCTGGAGGATTTGGGATCTGGCAGCTCTCAGGACTTGGCCCAAGGACAGCACAAGGGAGGAGAGTGCTTTCCCAGCCACGTGTTCCTGGCACCTTCTCTTCGCTCCCTTTCAAACCCGCACTCAGACCATGCCCACCTCACACAGAGCACATCTCCTCCCTAAAATGTCTCCTCTTGCTGGGCTGTCAGGGACGGGGGGATGCTGGAGGATGCAGTGGGGCAGCCCAAACTCTCACTCTGCCCCACACCCAGGTGCCCACATCAGCCTCTCCTGAGCCACAGGCAGGACAGAGGTGGGGGTGAAGGAGGGGAAATCTTGGCTGCCTGTCCCCCTGGGAGAGGAGAGGGGAGAGCACTGTGCCAGCCAGAGAGAGACTCTGCAGCCTGCACATCCCAGGGTTCCTGGCCCCCAGCTCCTTGGGAAATGGGACAGAACCCCAAAATACAACATTGTCAGCTCCTTCTTGCCCCGTCCCACCTGGAGGAAGTAGATGGTGTCGGCGCTGGGGACGTTCTCCAGGTTCTGCTTGCACTGTGCCAGCTTGGCCCGTCTCTCCTCCTTCCAGCGGAGATCGGCCTCGGCCTCCCCCAGCATGGCGCGCTCCCCATCCTCGATGAACCCCGTCACCTCCTTCTGGAACGTCGCCAGCACCTCAGAGGCCTCTGCAAAGAGCTTCTCGACCCTCTCCCTCTCCTTGGTGGCAGCGCCCTGGTGCAGGGACAGGGGTCAGGTCCCACGGGTGAGGTGCAGGAGGGCCATCCCCGAGCCCTGCCCAGCACCCCGCTCTCAGCTCTGTGCAATCCCCTGAAAATCCACCACCCCCTTCACCCAGGAACTCAGATCATTCACAGCACAGCTGTCCAGGGACCTGGCTGGACACTGCCACTTACTGCTGCACCAGATTTGGTGTCCCCAAGCAGGAAAGTGACAAAGGCCAAAGGGGACAAATCCCCCATGAGCCTGGGGAGAGAAGGTGACAGAGCCAGAGGATGCCCTGGCATGGCCCTTGCCTTGTTCCTTCTTCCATGTTAAAAACTAAAGCACCCAGAGATGCCATGAGTGTTCGCAGAGATGAGGAGAAGGAATCCTCAGGGATCTCTGCCAGGATCACCATGGTGCTCCTGTGTGCACCACCTCTACACCCCATGCACCCCAAAATCTCACAGCCCCTTCTCCTCCACCCCCAGCCCAGCAGAGCTGCAGTAACAGATCAATGCCATTGCAGAATCACCTTAATGAGCTCCACCATCTTCTTGGCCTGGGTGATGGTGACTGCCAGCTCCTCCAGCTCATTCTCCACATCGCTGAGGAATTTGGCTTGTTGGGCCTGCAGACAGGACGGACAGACACCGAGCTTTACCCCCAGGCCCAGTGGGTGCCACAGGGCACTCAGCCTCTCCCTAAGCTCAACCCACAGACCCTCTCTGACCGTGACCTCGCTCCCAGGCTTCGGGTGAAGGCTGCAAGGGGAACCATGAGCTGTTTTCCTGTTTTCCTTCCCTGCAACATCCAACCTGCAAACAGCCCTTCTCACTCAGCTAGAAAACGAAAGGGTAATGTCCAGTTCCACATTCCCCACCCCAGTCCCAGCGGAAACCAAACAAAACAGGAATTTGAAGGCAAACCCATCAGGCAGCCATTGCAGCTAAGTGAGTGCTCTTAGCAAATACCCAGGGCAGGGAAAAATCCACCTGGGTTTGGTGCAGAAGCTGAAAGGCAGGTCTGGGGCACTCAGAAACTCAGCACAGAGTCCCCTGGAGGTTTCTGTTTAGGAGCAAAGCAAAGCAGCTATGGAGCGTGGGCTGCAAAGGAAGAACCTTCCGAACACGGCGTTTCCTGAGACGCTATTGTTGACTCAGCCATTGCCCATCACGAGGACGGGTCCCCCGGGAGGGCACTCCTCAGCCACGACAGCTCCGTGCCGACGCTCAGGGCCCGAGCTCAGCCCCCTGGCCCTGCTCCCCGCAGTGCTTGTGCCCGGGGCAGGTACAGGTGCGTCCCCGAGCATCCAGCCCAGCCCGCAGCGCCAGGGCGGTGGCCCAGGGCAGTCACAGGCAGGCGACATTAAGCAGAGCCTGCCGAGGTCTGACAGCTCCTCGGGGCTGGGATTACACACACTTTCTATTTAAGGCACCTCATGAGTAATAATGCCGATAAAAGGGTTTTCCTGCAATCCCAGCAGCCCATCAGGAGTGGGAGCTGGCTTGGGGCTGTTGCCTGGCAAACTTTCCCAAGGTCTCCAAATGCCTCATGGCCATGTGAGATGCCACCACACCGTGAGCCTCACAGGTCCCCATCTGCCTGCAGCCCCACTGAGGCCCCACGCTTTCAGGGCAGCAGTGCCCAGGAAGGCAGCACCACGCTGGGATTGGAGCCCCGGCTCCTGGGAAGGCTGGAGGGTGTGAGTTTAGGAGGTGACTCAGCCACATCTGGGAATGGGAGTGATGGAAAAACCCCCGCTGCCAAAACGGCAGGATACGAAAGGCTGGGGGAGCGGGAGCGGCGGCCGGGCCGGCTGCCAGCGCGGCCAGAAAAACCGCCTTGACGGAGCTGTGGGAACGAGACGGGGACGGCGGTGCCCCGGGAGCGCGGGGGCGGCTGTGAGGTGTCCCAGGCAGCCTCGCCCCAGCCCTACACCCGCGGCACCGCGAGCTCCGCTCCGCAGCCCGAACGCTCCCCACGGGATGCCTGGCAGCGGCTCTGCCTCCATTCCCGTCCCCATCCGCCCGTCCTGTCCCAGCCCCAGGGGTTCCCCGAAGGCGCGGCACCCCGTCCAATGTTGGGGTGGAGCTCCCCGAGGGGTGAGAGCGCAGCTCCCCCCTCACGGCATCCCAGCAGTGCTGCACCTGCACACCCCCTGTGCGGGTGAGGCTCCCCGAGGGGACGGGGGAGCAGCACGAACCCCTCCGGGGGATGCCGCACCTCAAGCACCCGCGACACCCCCACAGCAGGGTCCCACCCGTCCCACAGCAGGGACCCCACGCACCTGCTTGTGCTCTCGCTCCTGCTCGAGGGGCACCACGTCGTGGGCGCGATGCTCGTGGGCGCGGCAGCGGGAGCAGACACAGCTCTGCTCGGTGCGGCAGAAGCCGTCGAGGGGCTGCAGGTGGCGGGGGCACAGCCCCTCCTCCAGCCGGCGCAGCGGGGCCACCAGCCGGTGTGCGCGGAAAGCCGGGGCGCGCCGGTGCGGCTCCAGGTGCGCCCCGCAGAAGGACGCCAGGCACACCAGGCACGACCGCTCCGCCGCCACGCGGGATCCCGGCGGGCACACATCGCACAGCACCACCGCTCCTTCCTCCCCCGCCGCGTCCTCCTCCTCGGCTCCCGGGGCCAT
>VXBU01017832.1:8615-21081 GCA_013400315.1 Bombycilla garrulus | reverse complement strand
CCCGCCCGCTCCGCCTCCCCGCGACCGCAGCCGGAGCTCCGCTCCCCGCGGGGCCCGGGGGGGCGCTGACCCACAGCCTCAGCCAGGCACCGCCCTCCTGGGAAGGGTCTCAGCCCAAATGGGATCTGCTCCCACCTGGTCCCGTCCCTCTCCCCGGCATCTGGTGCCTTCAGGGAGAGCGGCCCCGGGGGATGTCACCCTGCTGCCCCCACCCGGGGGATGTCACCTCCTAAAGGATCTGCCCCACTGGGATCTGGACCCTCCCCAGCGTTCTACTGTTCCCAAGGGGAGCTGCTGACCTTCCCCAAATCTCCCGTCTGGAGAAGCTGTTGCCAGCCCATTCCAATGCTCCTCCCAAGGATCTGCTGCTCCCCTTGAGCATTCCTTCCCCCTGCACCGCTCCCGGGGTGCTCCCCACCCTGGGGCCACATGGAAGGTCCTGAGCCCCCAAGTGCAGAGGTGCAGGTGCTTTTGGGTCAGCCCTCCCCATGGCCAAAAAGGGCTGCAGTGCCCAGGTCCTGGCTCAGCCGCTGTCCCTTTTCCTCTGGGGTCTGGCAGGAGCTGGCAGGCACCAGAGAGGGAGGGGAGGCCCCAAAGTGCTTTTAGAGTGAAGATCTGCCTCATGGATCTCTGTGCAGGATTCACAGACAATTTTTTTGCCTTGGATAAGTTCCCAGGTGCATGCTGGCCCAAGGCCTGACCCAAGGACAGGGCTAGGAGGAGCAGGGAGATGTTGAGTGAAGCAGGAAGCGCAAGACAAATCACATCTGTTCTTGAAGAAGGGGATTGATCCATTTAAGTTTTTTGTCCACAAAGGAATAAAATTATGTGATTCATTGCCCAGGCATTCACATCCCCAGCACCTTTGAACCCAGAGCCCAGTTTCACCTGTTAATCCTCACCAGCATTCCCACAGGAGCGGGAGGAGACGTCGGACCTGCGGTCTCACCCTTGGAATAACATCAATGAAAACTTCGGATTTTCTTCTGTGCCAAATCAACCTTGGAGCAGAGCAGTAGGAAACGAGGTTTCCTTATCACAGTGCTACAGTAAATAAAGCTCTGCTGCCAGCTGGTCACTCCAAGGGTTGGTCAAAGGCCCCATGGGGACACGGAGGGGCAGGATGGGGCCCTGCAGGGATTCCCAGTTCCCCCCACCCCCAGTGCTGCTGGGTCCCACAGCTCCCAACAGCAGCAAGGTCAAACCAGTAAGAAAATAGAGCTTTACTGGGAAAAGCAGCATCGTACAAAGAGCTACAGCACAGAACCCTGAGAAGTTGATCTGTGAGGTCTGAGAACGGCAAGAGGAAACCAAGAAGGGGCTGGGGGGAGCAGAACCTGCCTGCGTGTGAGGCTGTGTGAGCACAGAGGTCCCTCCGAATTTTCAGGGCATCCTGTGGCAGCAGCACCTCCCTCTGGGCCCCCCCCTCATCCCAAACATTCCCCAAGTTTGGGAAGTTTGGCAGGGATAGAAGAAAGAGGAAAATCTCATTTTTTCACCCTCCTTATCCCCGTTCCCTTGCTCTGTCTGCAGGGACAGCTCCCCACGGTGAGCTCCAGCCCTGCCTTGTGTCACTAGCGTGGTATTTGCACATGATTAAACACTTTCTGAGTGTTTAAACAGCTTGATTTACATGTCTGTCCTCATCAGCTCTTGTTAAAACACCTGCCTCAGCACTGAGGTCCCACTGTACCACAACAGCCTCGGCTGCAGCTCCACTGTGGCACCAGCCTGGGACTTGCCAGCCTGGCTACGGCTCAGCGTGGTGGCCCTGGCTCAGTCCCTCTGGCACAGCGTCACCACCCGCCCCTCACACAGCCAGAACACAGGGTACAGGGGCTCAGTGAACACACCGTGGAATGAGTGGATGAGCTTTGTCCTCTCCCCGAGGCCATAGAAGGACAGGAGCCCCTTGCCATAATCCAGGCTGACCCCCAGGTTCTTATAGAGCTGCTCCTGGATTTTCTCAGCCCGGCCCTCGTGCCAGGCCAGGTAACAATCCTCCCGCACCTGCAGCCCCCACGAGCCCCCGTCCAGCCCGATGTTGAACCTGTGGCCCTGCTGCTGCTCCCGGGGGAGCCCCCGGTAGGTGACCCCCAGGACGATGGAGTGGCTGGAGATCTTCACCTCCCAGTAGTGGTGGCCGGGGCCGTAGCTCTGCGTGCACAGCACCTGCCAGGGTTTGAAGCGAGGGCCCTGCTCCTGCCCACGGACGCTGCTGGCACCGTGCTTGGCTTTCCGGGCACCCCGCGACAGCTCCAGGTACTTGTTGGCTGTGTCGGGATCGAAGGTCAGGTTGCGGTGGTCTGGGGAGAGCAAGGGCATGGATGGGCTGAAATGCTTCATCACACCTTTGTGCCCTCCCAGCAGGGATGGGCTTTAAACTCTGTAGGGTTGGCTCCCGAAATCACAGACAGAATCACAGCTTGGAGGAGATCTTCAAGACCATCGAGTCTAACCTGTGCCCAACTCCTCAACCAAAACCTGGCACCCAGTGCCACATCCAGGCTTTTTCTAAACACACCAGGGATGGTGACTCCAGCCCCTCCCAGGGCAGCCATTCCAGGACTTTATCACCCTTTCTGTGAAGAACTGGAAGGGAACAGGTTGCTTGGAGGGGAAGGGGAGTGGGGAGGATGCAACACCTGCCCTAGAGGAAATGGAAAAGCCCAGAAATAGCTGTTGAAGCACTGAGAAACGATGCTTTGCACAGTCCTTGCACAACCCAGCTCACAACCAACGAGTGGCCATTGTGACCACAAAGGCTCTGTGGCCATTTTGGCAGGGATGTGCTTGGTTTCAAGAGCAAAAAATACCAGTGTAGGTTGGGAGAGGGGGAGAAAACCAGGTGTTAAGTGAGCAAATACGGCATTGCAGGGAGTTACTCTCTGTGACAGCTCCTGCCATGGGCATTCACTGGCCACCAGCACCCCCATTCCTCCCCAACACTGGGCCTGGCAGCTGGCTGGGCTCCTGCCTGCTGCCATAAATAACTGGTGGTTCCTATTAATAACCCTAAGTGTGTTCTGTGGGGCCTGGTGGAAGGAATTCCTGCAGTCCCATGGGCAGTGATTGCCTCCCTGGCAAGAGTGACATGACCAACATGGGCTGGACATTACCCAGCCCTCTGCCCAACACGGAGGAGGGGGAAGAGGAGCACAGAGGATTTCTAAATTTCCAAAAAACAGGAGAGGGATGGGCCTGGGGAGGAAAGGTGACAGAAAGGACTGTAGCTAGGAATGCTGAGGCCATATCCCTGGATAGAGAGCAATGAGTGCAGGCAGGGCTCTGGGCTGGGGCTGTGCCCTGCAGGGCAGTGACTGATCCAATACCAGACAGCCTCAGTTCCATGGGAAAGCATTTCCTGCTGCTGCTAATCCCCCTGATGAGTTCTTCCCCATCCCAGCCCATCCACCCTGTCCCTACACCACCCTTCTCATTTAGGGAGACACACTGGGAGAACCAGGGAAGGAGCCCCTGTCCCTGCAGCCACAACCACCCTCCTCCTGGGAAGGAGCCTGGCTTGGTGACATCCCCTCCTGCTGGGGACCCCAGTGAGGTGCTGTCCCTCCAGGCCCCCTGTGCTGCTTACCCTTCAGAAGCTCAGCTCGGAGCTGGCACCTGGGGAGAGGGGCCACAGCCTTCACTGCCAGCTCCTGGGGATGCTCTGGGCCTGTGGAGGATGGGAACAAGCATTCTGAGTAATGCCACACAAAAACTTTTTTCTTCCTGGCTTCATGGGAAGAAGAGGAGGAGGAGGAACTCCACTGTATCCAAACCTGGGTGCAGGCATGTGCCACCACGGTTCAGCATTCCCAGCAAGGAGGGGCCACAGGGAGGCCATCCCACTTCATCTGCTGAACAGTAAATGTGTGTCCCATCCCAAACCCCTGCGCCCAGCAGCTGTGTCCCCAGCAGTGACACAGGCCTGGCTCATCTTCAGGATGACTCAGAGCCCTTCAAAGTGTCCTGAGAGCAGGAGGGTCACCTTGGCCAGCAGGGTCGGGGGCTTTGGGGGCCCCAGAGCCAGGCAGGTCCTCCAGCAGGAGCTTGGAGATGCTGGTGAGGATCTCAGAGGCGGGTTTGATCACAGCAGCCACATCAAACTCCACGGGCACCAGCGCCTCTGGGCTCTCCAGGGGTGGGAGCAGGGGGAACTCCTGTGGACAGACACACAGACACCATGCACCAGGCTGGGGAGGGCTGTGTCTCCCTGGTGGACAACAGGGGCATCCCAGCATTCCCACACAACTTTTCAGGGACCCCCAAAAACCAGCTCCTCCCCACAGCCCCAACACATCCCTGAGCCAAAGCGAGGATGCATCCCCAGTGGGAATGGGTTGAACATGATTCTGCTGTCATCAAAAGGGTGCAAGGCCAAGCAAAAGGAAGGACACAGTGCCAGAGTGGTACCTGGAGGAAGGTCCTGTGCTCAGGGCAGGCCAGCAGGCTCTCAGCCCTCTCCCTGTGCTGGCCAAGGACATCCAGGCGGTCCTTACACAGGTTCCAGTTCTTTTCCACATGCTCCAATGCCACCTTCTGCTCTTGCTCAATCCTGGCCATTGTCTGACACTGGAAATCCTCCAGAGCTTTCCTCAGGTGGGTGAATTTGCTGTGGATCCCAGCTTTAAGCTCAGAGCAGTCCTGGGCAGGAAGAGCCATGAGAATCAGTGTGCTCCCACCCACAGGCCAGCACAGGGTGGCTGCAGCGTTACCTTGATGCTCTCTGTTTGCACCTCCAGCTTCTTCATTGCCAGCTCAATCCTCTCTGACTCCTCCTGGGCTTTTTCCAGGGATTCTTTCAAAAAGGTCTGTGAAGGGAGGCACCAGCATAGAATCATTACAGTTAGGAAAGACCTCCAAGATCATCCAGTTCAACCTATGACTGAACACCCTCAACCAGCCCAGAGCACTGAGTTTCATATGCAGTCATTTCTCCCAGCCGTGTCCAGTTGCACATCCTGTGGAACAGCCCAGTGCTGCCACCCGGCCCCCAGGATCCCCTCAGGGCTGCAGGACAAGGCTGACAGGGAAGGAGGCAGCTTGGGAAGGGGACTCTGTCAGGATAACAAAGAAATTATTTTTATGTGCTGCCTTCCACCCCTTTTTTTGCTGTTTCCTCTAGATCAGCGGGTAACAAACACATATTTATGCATTTATCTCATGCTGCTGGATTCATCCAGCTCACTGCTGCTCCTGACAACACCTGGTTTCTCAAGGAGCAGCCGGGCACTGGTGGCATCTCCCTGGCCGCTATGTCCAGCTGAGGGTGGGCAGTGTGGCACACAGAGGGACATCACTTCCCTGCAGCGGGACACGGGGCAGTGCGGCACACAGAGGGACATCACGTTCCTGCAGCAGGACACGGGGCAGTGTGGCACACACAGGGACATCACTTCCCTGCAGCGGGACACGGGGCAGTGCAGGTGGATGCCGTGCGTGCCTGAGCTGTCACAACACCCCCTGTTGTCCCATCGCCCCAGCCCTGTCACCCACCTCCTTTTTGGCTCGTTCCTCCTCGAAGAGCACCCGCCGGTGCCGCTGGCAGCCCCGCACGGTGCAGACGCAGCAGATGCAGCGCCGCTCGTCCTCGCAGTACAGCTCCAGCGGGCGCCCGTGCTGCCGGCACAGCTCGCCAGGGGCCACCGAGCCCCGGCCCGCGGCCGAGCCCCGCGCCTCACCGTCCCGGGCCAGCTCCACCACGCTGTGCAGGGTGACATTCTTCTCCAGCGCCGGGCACCGCTCGAAGCCCCTGCGGCACTCGGGGCAGGTGTAGCTCGCCTTGGTGCCGCCGGGCGCCTCCTTTTGCTTGTCCCAGTGGTCGCCGATGCAGCGCTTGCAGAAGTTGTGGCCGCAGGGCAAGGTCACGGGCACCCTGAAGAGCTCCAGGCAGATGGAGCACACCAGCTTCTCCTCCAGCTTCTGCGAGATGGGTGATGCCATCGTGCCTGTGCCCGAGATCGCGGCCAGAGCCGGGGAAATAGAAACTCAGGAGTGCAGAGGAAGAGGCGGTGACGCCGTGCCCGGAGGCGGGGCAGGGCTCCCGGCCAGACCCGCACCTAAAGGGACACCCGGTGGCTGTCCCCATGTCACACCGAGACAGGGAGGGCTGGAGCTGTTCCCCCGCGGAGGGAGGGCTGTGAAGCACAGTGGGAGACTCCGGAATGCTGCAGTGACAGCACAGGAGACGCAGGAGGCTGACAGGGATCCGAGCGATGTGTATTGCCATGAACACACACGATTGCCGGGCACACGTCGGTCTGCAACTGGATTTTCACTCCTTTATTGCCCTTTGAGGGAGCTTGCAGACATCCTCAGCTCTGCCAGGGCTGTCCCCCCTGGCACAGAGACCTCCGTACAGAGCTCCTGCTGGGAACCAGCAGAGAGGCACCCAGTGCTGCTGCAGCCACGTCACCTCCCTGTGCAGGGGCCAGGCTGTGACACAGCCAGCACCGCGTTCTTCCCTTGCATCTTTTAAACCACGGCTCCTGCTGTTTGCCATGTTCCCGTGCACTCCCACCACACCTTTTCCTAGGAACTCCTTGCAACACCCGTTACACCAGCATCCCGAAACACAATAAAGATGCCACCTGGGCCACCTGTCCCTCTCAGGTGGCAGGTGGAGTCTGCTGCCCGGAGGCCAGTGTGGTGCCTGAGCACTGCAAACCTTCACCTCGTTGTCACACAGTTCAGTTTCAGTTTCCCAGCCCAGCCTTATCTCTGTACCAGGCCCACGTGCTATCTTCCACACATTCCCAGGCTGTTGACATGGCCTTGTTTTCCAGCAGCTTTGCAGCCTCCCCTCCTGAGCAGCTTCCCTTTCACCTGCACAGGTGAGGGCAAGGAGCAGGTCTCTGGTGGATCATCAGACCAGCTTCCATACCACAGGCAGGCTCAGAGCTACCCCCTGACCACAGGAGAGGACTTGGGATATGTCACAACTCCCTGCATGTCCCAGCTTCAGCTCCAAAACATTCCTTTGGGCTGCATCTGTTAATTCTGACCAAATATTTAAAGCCCAGAGAGGTGTAACATGACCCGTGTGTCTGCCTGGAACCTGTGTCCCTCCTGTGCACTCACCCCACTTCAACCAGACCCCAGAACCCTTCAGGCTGGGAGGGGAGTTCAGGGAGCTCTGGGGTAACTGGTAACAGCCCCGAGTAGGGGGAACTTCAGCCCAATCTCAGCTGTTTGCTGAAGGCTCCAATTTCCTGGTAGAGGGAACCTCAGAGAAAATCACTGGGAACCAGAGCTGGGACGAGGCAGCTGTACCAGCAGAACATGTTGGTATTTGGGGTCCATGTGACCAGGAGATTCACAGTGGAGCACAGCAGAGAGCAGAGGCTCTCCCAGGCCTGGGAACAGGACCAGCAGCAGCAGTGCCAGGTACTGCCCAGGGACAGGGGGAAGGACACTGAGGTCCATGAGCTCGGGTAGCTGAAGCGACCTCCACAAACGCCAGTCTTGTGCAGGTTTACCACCTGTGTAGCCAAAACCTTCCCAAACTACAACATCCAAGAAGGGAAGTGACTCCAGCCAGCAGAAGGGCTGCCCATCTCCCCTGCACCCTGCTGAGCTCCCCAGCTCTGTGCCAACTGGCCAGGTTACAGGCACTTCCCAATAAAGACAGCTCTGCCAGCAGCGCTCAGAGAGTGTTTAATCAATCAGACTCATCTCTCCAGGAGGACTGCACAAATAAAACCTGAACCAGAGCACTGTGAGAGGAGGAAATCCAGGCTGGCCTGGCTCTGTTTGTTCCATGAACAGGCAAAAGGAGAACTGTGATCCTTGCAGGGAAGCAAGGCAGAGCACCTCTGGGGAGATGCAACCTGCTCAGCTGTGCTGCAGAACCAGGAGCAAGAGTTCAGCCTGGCCACGGATTCCATTTGAATGCTCTTGAAAACCAGCCTCTTGACCACACAGCTGCCAGCCCTGTGAGCACCCAGTGCTGGCTCCCAGCACAGGGCAACTGGGAGCTGAGACTTTGTCACTCCCCTCCTGAGGCACTGAGGGGAGCACAGGAAATGCAGGAGCCAGCATCCCACGGCCACAGAGGGGGACAGCTCCTAGTAGATGCCATAGGTGGGCTCCTGTGAGTCTCGGTACCTGTCCAGGTACCTCAGGGGCTGGTGGCCAGGGAACTTCAGCTGGGCAGGGTGGTAGGTGGGCGGCCGCACGAACTCGAACACGGGCTCCCTCATGTCTGCAAAGGGGTCACAGGGTCAGCAGGAGGGCTCACACCTGAACCCCACACCCCCCTTCACCCACACAGCACCAGGGCTGCTCAAACACGCCCTTGGAGTTATTTTAAAATCCTCATGCAAGGATGAGGGGCTGTTCCTTCAGGCTGCTGTTAGTTTGCAGGAGGATGGCTCAGGAGGGGTTTAGTCTGTGCTGATCCTGGACAAGTGCCAAGACCAAGTGAGAGCCTGCAGCCACAGGGCCATTCCCACCCACAGACCCCCTCCAGCAACCCCATTCCTTACTGAGCAGCTGATGGAAGGTGGAAGTGACAGAGCTGTCCCACTGACACTGGAAAAATGCCAGCCCTGCTGGGGTCATGGTGTCCTTATGCTTTCTGTAGAAGTCAAATGTGCTAAAGGTTCTCATCTTCAGGCTGTAGCTGGAAACAAGAAACAAGCACCAGGTGAGCCTCTCCTTGCAGCAGCACCCTGCTCCACATCACCCCAGGGCATATGAAAGAGGTGGAAAAGGAAGCCACTAAAAGGAAATCTCCCAGTGTCTGTGGACAGAACAAACCTCTCTACCAGCCTGTTCTGTAACAACAGGACTGTGCAGTGCTGGGATTGTGCCAGCAGAGAACACACAAACCCCAAACAGCCCTGGAGACCTCTGCAGAGTGACAGGAGCTGCTCCTCTTCTGCAGAGACAAGTACATGAACCCCACAGGCAGCAGCAGACAAGCCCAGCACACAGCAGAGGAATTACCAGGGTGCTGGCCGCGCCTCCTGGCTGAAGTCGATGGGAGCTTTCTGCTTGAAGAGCAGGAAGATGAAGCGGTGGTAGCCAGTGCCCATGGCAGGGAAGGGGCACAGGTAATGGCACATCTCCTTGCCAGCCTTGATGTCACTGCCTGGGATGTTGGTCCTGAACACAAACACATTGACACTCGTTTACCTGCAGCAGATTCATCCAGGACTGCAAATCACTGTGCTGTGATGTGATTTCTGCCCCATTTGATAAGGGAATAGATAGTAGAGATTGCTTTCACCACAGGAAAAATCCCACCCAGTGACTGGAATGCTGAACAGCAGCAACATCTGGAACTCTTGCACGCTTAGCAGTCCAGAACACAGGGCTAAAGGAGCTAATGGCAGGAGCACCAGGAAAAGCCATGGATTCTGAGCTGCTGCAAGAGTTTCTGCCCAGCCCACAAGCACAGAGCACGTGGCTCTGATGTACTCACACCAGCCAGTGGAGGTACTCCGAGTCTGCATCCCTCAAATGTCCATCTGCCAACACACAGCAGAGAAAAGTGACTTAGGGACACCCTGGTGCCAGCATTGACTCCAAAGTGAGAATGCCCAGACCTGCTCTGACCAGAGGAAGCAGCTCAAGACCTCCCAGTATTCCTTCCCTAGCAGAAAAGGAACTCATTCCTCCAGGACTGAGTTTAAAACGAGGAGCAAAGAACTCTGCAGGTCTAATTCCAAGATTCCTAGTATCTTCTTGGGCAGCTGCATCCATTCACTGTGCCTTGCTCTCTCAGCAAAACTGCCTTCCAAGCAGAATGCCAAGGAAGAGGAGTTTGGGGGTAAACAAAGATAGGAGTCAGGAATTGTTTCCTCTACAGTGTGACACAGGTTCTGCTGTGTCACTGTCTCTTCTCTCAACTGCTACAGGTTTGGGAGAGGCTGCAATCTTTCCTCCATATGTAACGTGTCCCAATCCCACACATGTAACATCACAGAATCACAGAACAGTTTGGGCTGGAAGGGACCTTAAAGCTTATCTCATCCCACCCCCTGCCCTGGGCAGGGACCCCTTCCACTAGAGCAGGCTGCTCCAACCTGGCCTTGAACCTTTCCAGAGTTCATCATCTCCCTGCAGCCACAAGAATCACGAGTTACCCAAAAGCTGAGTGAAACAACCCAGTTTAAACCTGTTCCTTTAAAAAACTCACTGCTCACCTGGATTTGTGAGCAACAAGGTCCAGAGGGAGCCTTTGTCTGCCTCGTAGGACACTGCAGGGGGACTGGAAGCCTAAAAAGCAACATAAAGAGAACGTAAATCACTCCCACAACAGCTTCTGTGAACTGTGTCTGGGCAAAGCTTGGGCACAACACAGACTGGGCACTGCCAGGCCACTGAGGAATCCATCTGCAGAGTGCCAGGGCATAACTAACCATCAGCCTCCTGACAGACAACCTACAATCCCTGTCCCTATAGCTTCCTTCAGCACAGAGGAAACACCCTTGTAAAAGACATCCCCTGGAACGAACCACGCCCGTTGGAAGCACCTGGCAGAAAGAGGCTCCAGCCCGATCCCAGCTCCCCTCACGCACCTCTGAGGGAGTCACCATGTTCCCATAGTAGACTGGCACCAGATACTCGTCCTGCTGGCTGTACTGCACCCTCAGGGCCACCCAGGGGGTGAAGGTGGCACCCCCGAACAGATCCCGGAACACGCCGCAGTGCTCGGCCACGCGCCGCTTGTGGAACGGGCCACTGGTCCTCTCCCACTCAGCCCTGACATCGTCCAGGGGAATGAGCACTGCAAGCACAGAGGGGGAATTGCTGCTGCAGAGGCAGCAGCTGCACAGGAACAGCTGGGGCAGGAGGGAGGGGCTGGGGCATGAAAGGGGGTGCTGGGGCAGGAAGGGAAGGGGTCCCAGGACACTGACCAGTGCGGAGCCGCGCTGCTCGCTCCATCTCAGCATTGTGGCGGTTCTCCCTCAGGATCCTCTTTCTCTCCTTGAGCTCCTTGGCCCGTGACAGCCTCTCACGTGGCAGCCCAATGTCTGCTTGGGGCTCTTCAGGGAGGGGTGAGGAGACAGGAGGTGAAATGTGAGCACCCAAAGCACCCAAACACAACCCCCTGGGAAACATCTGAGAGTGTGAGACAGAGACTTCCAGAGATCACAGAGGGGTGTAGCTTGGGAGGGGTGCAGAAGACCATCCACTTCCAACCCCTGCCATGGACAAGGACACCTCCCACTAGAAAAGATCTGAAAGGACAATCAGCACTTGATTCTGTCCTCTCTGCACCTCCCTCCCCAGCTCTTAGTCCTCCCATTCCCAGCTGCTGAGCAGCCCAGCTGTGTCATCTGCTGCAGGCCTGGAGTGGCTTGGATTTGCTCATTTAAATTTTTTTAAATTTTTTGTTGTGAGACAGGATTAGGAGCGAAAACAAGGCAGATTTAAAATTTAAAAGGTGTAAAGAAAACCTTTACTAATAAGTCTGAAAGAATAATAGAATAAAATGTAGAATAAAATGTAGAATGGAATGGAATGGAATGGAATGGAATGGAATGGAATGGAATGGAATGGAATGGAATGGAATGGAATGGAATAAAATAGAATGGAATGGAATAAAATAGAATGGTATAGAATGGAATGTATGGAATGTAATGGTATGGAATGGAATAGAAATAGAATAGGAATAGAATAGGAATAGAATAGGAATAGAATAGAATCTATAGACTATTTTTTTCTTTGGTATCTCCTCTCCTGAAGCTCTGGCTCCTTGCCTGCTCCCTGTGGCACCACCGGGGCTCCAAGGAATCCCTTTGCTCCCAGGTGTTGGCCAGCCTCCCTCCCTGTGGAAACCTCAACCCTTTTCCCTGGGGACATCGCACTCTTCAGACTCGCACACGGGAAGGGCGGAGCTGTGCCAAGCGGCTCTGGGGCGCGTTCCCGGTACCTGCGGGGGGATTGGTGTGTTTGCGGTACGTGTTCCACCAGCGCGGCTCCCGGCTCTCCCGCTCCGCCTCCCGGAAATACCGCGCGAAGCTCCGGTACCGCTCCAGCGCCTCCAGGTTCTCCACATCCACATCCTCGTTGGGCATCGGCCCCAGCGGGGCTGCCCGCCTCCAGAGCGCGGCTGCGGGGGAACACACAGCCCGGCGTGGGCAGAGCACGGACGGCGCCGGAGCCGTCCCCACCTCCCACAGTCACCATCATGGAGGGGACCAGCGACATCTGGTCCCACCTCCCTGCTCCAGCAGGGCCATCCCAGAGCACAGGATTGTGTCCAGCTGCCTCTGGAACATCTCCAATGAGGGAGACTCCACACCCTCTCTGGACAAGCTGTTCAGGGTTTGGTCACTGCACAGGGAAGAAGTCCTGCCTCATGTCCAGGTGGAATTTCCTTCGTGTCCGTGGCCTCTGGTGCCATTGCTGGGTCCCCTGGAGCAGAGCCCGGCCCTGCTCTGCCCCTCCCTGCAGCCAGGGGGAGGGACAGCCCCGGCAGCCTCAGCCTTGTCCCAGGACAGAAATGCTCCAG
>VXBU01017831.1:61726-94402 GCA_013400315.1 Bombycilla garrulus | reverse complement strand
GGGATCGGGAATGTGATGGAATGGGATTGGATAAAATGGGAATGGAGGATTGGAATTGGGAGGGAATGGGGAACTGGGATTGGGGGATCGGGAATGGGATGGGATGGGAATGGGGCATTGGGAATAGGATGGGATGGGAATGGATTGGATAAAATGGGAATGGAGGATTGGGAATGGGAATGATTGGGTGATTGGGAATGGGGGATTGGGAATGGGATGGGATGGGAATGGGGCATTGGGAATGGGGGATTGGGAATGGGGGACTGGGAATGGGATGGGATTGGATAAAATGGGAATGGGGGATCGGGACAGCATGGGACGGGACAGGACAGATGGGATGAGATGATGGGATGGGATGGGAATGGGGGATTGGGAATATGGGAGGGGATGGGATGAACAGGACCAGACAGGAGGCTCCTGCTGCCCCCTGAGTGGGGTGATCCCCCTGTCCCGAGAACAGGAGAGCAGCTCCAGCTGTCCCCAGACTACAAAAACATTTCCCAGGCAGTACCTGACCTCCAGAGGAAAAAAATCGAAGCAAATCAGCCCAATTTCTGATCACCTTGATTTATTTACAAATGGGCTGCAGGCTCAGCTCCTGCAGAGGGGCTGGGCACCAGGTTTTATACGAGTCCCCCGTGCTTCAGCCGCCTCCCGGCACAGTGAGAGGAGGCATTTGGGTGCTGCTCTGATCATTCCCTACACGAGAGAACAGAGCAGCAGGGATCTGAGGCAGAGCTGGCCGTGTCTTCAGGCCCAGGATGGCACCAGGCTCCCCAGCCTCTCTGGGCACCTCCTTCTGCCCATGCTGGTGCCAGCGCTGTCCCTGCAGCCCTGAGCACTGTCACAGTGTTTGTCCTGGCTCAGTGCCCAGCCTCTGCACCCTGGGCAGGGTCTGGGCTGTGGCTGCAGCCCTCTGCCATCCTCGGGCTGGGCGAGACACCAAGCTTGCTTTCCTTCCCAGCAGCTCTTCTCTACCACAGAAGGTCCAAAAAGGATTCCAAAGGCTTGGGAGGGCCACCTGGCTGGGGATGTCCACCCTATTTGCCACTGTGCTCTGGGGCAAAACACCCTCAGGTGGGCAGGTACAGCACCTCTGCACACCCAGAGCACACACACAGAACCTGAGCACTGCAGCTGTCCCAGCACAGCATCAAAACTAAAATGTACCTGTGTCTTTCACTCCCAGGCTGGGAGCAATTCCTGTCCCTGTGCTGCGCCCACACTGAGGCACCATCCCGGTCTGGTGGGACTGGAGAGCCTGGTCCCAGTCCACAGTGGGTCAGCCTGAGTGGCTACAGTCCTGCCAGGCCAGGACCAGCCCCACGAGGCCCTGGGGGCTGTCTGGCATCTCTTGCTGTCCCCGTGGCCCCTCACAGACTGGGCAGATTGCTCATCATGCTGGAGTTGCTGGAGAGAGGAGCCCTGGGCCGAGCGTTGCGGGCCATGGGGCCGCGGAAGCTGTCCCGGTAGCGCAGGGAGCTCTCCGTGGAGGAGCCAGAGTTGATGTCTGAGATGACCAGGCAGCTGTCAGGCTTGCAGAGCCCGGCCCTGACACAGCAGCAGCACAGCAGGCTCGCCACGGCACGGCGAACCTCCACGCTGCGCAGGGAATAAATGACGGGATTGACTCCCGAGTTCAGCAGGGCCAGAGCCAGCGTCCAGTCCAGGCTGTGCAGGTGCGTGCAGCCCCCGGTCTCACAGAACACATCGAAGAGCAGCAGGACAAAGAGGGGACTCCAGCAGAGGATGAAGGCCCCCAGGATCATCAGCACCGTCTTCAGCAAGCGCAGGGAGCGCTTGCGGCCGTGCCGGGAGCTGCTCTGCTTGGAGCTGGCCTGCACCAGGTGGAAGATGGAGATGTAGAGGCCGATGATGCCCAGGAGGATGATGCTGAACATGACCACGGAGAAGAGGATGTAGTTCTTGGAGTAGAGCGGCAGGAGCACGGAGCAGGCCTGGAAGTCACAGAGGCAGTTCCAGCCCAGCAGCGGGAGCAGCCCGATGACGAGGGCCAGCAGCCAGCAGGACACGATGAGGCCGCGCAGGCGCAGGGTCTTGCTGGCCTCGTTCTCCGCGATCGGCCTCACCATGGCACTGTAGCGCTCCACGGCCGTCACCAGCAGGCTGAAGGTGGAGGCGGCCAGGGCGATGAAGAGGATGCCCTCCCGCAGGAACCAGAGCTGCGGGGACAGCTGGAAGGTCTTGCTGCCCGAGAGGCAGAGGTTGCAGAGGTAGGCGATCCCCGCCAGCAGGTCGCTGAGGGTGATGCTGGCGATGCAGGAGTAGACCCAGCGCCGGGCGCGCAGGCAGCGCAGCACGGCCAGCAGCACCAGCAGGTTCTCCAGGATGATGATGCAGCTGATGATGGCGAAGGCGGTGCGGACGAGCCCCATGCCCTCGTCCCCGGACTGCCGGTTGGTGAGCTTGCCCGAGAAGTTGTAGTGCTGCAGGATGATGTTCACGTTCCTCGTGGCAGCCAGCTGCAGGCAGGAGGCTTTGGTGCCGAGCAGGTCCAGTCTGAGCTCGGCGTGTTGAGCAGAGTCCGGGGGAAGGAGGAGGGAGCGATTCACCAGCCAGCTCAGCACTGGAGCATCCATCTTCTGAGCCTGGCTCAGCGGCCAAGGGATGCTCGGTGGAGGAAGGGGTCAGGAGGGCTTGGGGCAGAGTAGATCCTCTGCTGGAGCAGCTGTGAGACTGAACCCAGCAGCTCTGCCCGGCGTGGAGGTGAGAGTCAGAGCCTTGTCTGCCAGCCCTGCAGCACTGAAAGAGCGAAGGGAGAGGAGGGTGAGGTGTTTTGTAAGTCCACCCATGAGCATGGGCTTCCTGTTGTTTAATAAAGTTTCCTGTTGTGACTGAGAGTATTGACATCTCTTCTAACAGCTGACATCATTTCTTGGTAAGGGTCTAGTTATTCTCGGCTTTGCTGTGGCTGTGAATGTGTGACATGGGTGACGCAAAGTGCCAGGGCCCTCTCTGGGGTGGAGCAGGCTGTGTCAAATGGGAAGCACCTGGATGGGTGGAGTCTGCAGGGCTGAGCAGATCCAAGTGCTGGTAAGAGCACCCAGCCAGCTTGGGACACAAAGCTTTGCCTGCTGTGGTGCTCAGCTCACCCCGACCCTGGCAGAGAGCCACAGCCTCTTCCCCAGCTGCCCCATGCACAGCCAAGCTCAGATGCATCCCTCTTCCTTCTCCAGGATGCAGGGCCACGCCGTCACTCCTCAGGGCTCCTCCACAGGCCCAGCTCAGGCCACACTCTCAGAACACCCCCAGGCTCCTCCATCCACATCCATCCCTGTCCTGCGCTGTGAGTGCAGCAGCTCCAGGCACCTGCTGAGCCTCAGCCCCTTCCACTTCAGAGGAAAGCAGCAGGTCCGAGCTGAGCACGTGCCCTGACGCTGCACCTACAACTTCAACTCACCAAGCACCTGCTGGAGATGGCTCAGGACCTTCCCACTGTCTGTCTCCACACAGGCAGGGGAGGAGTTAAAAGCTGCTGCTCCTCACCTTTGCAGGAGGCACGAGGTGCCGAGATCAGAACCGGGGAATGAGAACATGGCTGCAGTGTTAATTTCCGTCATTGGCCTAATTCCTTGTTAGGAACTCGACAGGAGAGCCTTGCAACGTGCCGTTCCCAGCTGAGGCTGGGAATTTGCCTTAGGACTCACCTGTCATGGCTTGTGGGAGGCTCTTGCTGCCCGAGGGAGGTTCAGCAGTGCTCCCCAGCTCTTTGCCTGAGGCCCAGCATGGAGCGGGTAGTGGGGACAGCTCCTCGTGCAAAATAAGTGAGGTTTCTACCTACCAAAGTGAAAAAAGAGGAAGTTACAACATCAACCACACTTCTGTGCAGGATGGACCCCACCCAAATCAGCTGCAAAGTGGCAGAGATAAAAGAAAAGCAAAGCACCTTTTAACTCGGGATCACAGCAGAAGCTGTGCCCTGCTGTACCTGTGCTCTCACTCCAGTCTGGCAGGAACCATGGAGATGTTCCCAGGCTGAGAGCAAGGAGCAGGGAGCTCTCCCCTCAGCAGGGAGCTGTCCAGGGAGCCCATCCACCCCTGGATGAGTGCACGATCCCGGCCTGGATGGCAGCTCAGGAAAGTGGGAAATGCAAAGGAGGCTCCTGCTGCAGGAAAGCAAGAGTGGTGCTCATCAAAAGCTGAGGGCTCCATCCTCCACCTTCACCCTTTCAGCTGGGGTTTGGCCTTTTCTGTCAGCAGAAAGCCTCACTGATAAGGTCAGCAGATGACCCCGAGATTGAAGGAGCGGAACTCGGCAGGAAGGCTGGGCCGGGAGGGCTCGGAGACGAGCAGGGCTGCACATTCAGCACCAAGTGCTCATCCCAAACGCTCTGACTGATGCCCACAAATGACTGGAATGCAAAGGGTCAGTGTGATCCTGGCACGCACCCCTCTGAGCTTTGGGTGAACCTCCAGCTAATGGGTCTGTTCAGGACACAACCGGTGGAATGTTCCTGAAAGATCAGAGGATGGACAAATGTGCCTTGTTGGGGGCCCTAAGCAGCTTCTCAAAGAACTGGCAATGTGTGAGGAGTATCAGAGATTCCTGGCAGGAGAGAGATCTGTGGAGAGGATGGGGCTGAGAGCAGGCAAACCCCTTTGATGGCAGGAGGGCTCGGAGGCAGAGGAGCTGCTGGGACAGCTTTACCCCTCACTCTTGGTGTGCAGCTTTACCCCTCACCCTCAGTGTGCAGCTTTACCTCTCACACTCGGTGTGCAGCTTTACCTGTCACCCTCGGTGTGCAGCTTTTTCTGTCACCCTTGGTGTGCAGCTTTACCCCCTCACACTCGGTGTGCAGCTTAACCCTTCACTCTTGGTGTGCAGCTTTACCCCTCACCCTTGGTGTGCAGCTTTTTCTGTCACCCTCAGTGTGCAGCTTTACCCTTCACACTTGGTGTGCAGCTTTACCCCTCACCCTCGGTGTGCAGCTTTACCCCTCACTCTTGGTGTGCAGCTTTACCCCTCACCCTCGGTGTGCAGCTTTACCTGTCACCCTCGGTGTGCAGCTTTACCCCTCGCCCTCGGTGTGCAGCTTTACCCCTCACTCTTGGTGTGCAGCTTTACCCCTCACCCTTGGTGTGCAGCTTTACCCCTCACCCTTGGTGTGCAGGCTCTCTGGACCAGCAAAACATCAAAGGATCTTCCTAAAGGCCCTTCCACAAACATTCCCAAGGCATGGAGTCCCCAGTTCATGGCTGGGGCTAGAGGGGCTCTTCTGCCTGAGCCCCCACACGAGGCACAGTTCCTGCTCTGCTTGTCCCCACTGCTCTCTGCCCAGCCACAGGCTGAGCTGTATCTTGGCACCTCTCCTGCGCTGCCATCTCAGTTCTGATGTCCTTTCTTCAAACCGAAGTGGGACAGGGAAGGGACATTCCCTCCTGCAATGTTTTTCATCTCTTCCCTTCAGAACGAAGCCACAGTCTGCCCAGAGCTGCCTGGTGGCTCTGAGTGCTGGGCTTGGCAGTGCAGGGGAGGCACAGGGGGAGCCCTGTGGACCTGCTCCAGTTCCATGGCCAAAGCCACGGGTATTGGTGGATGCTGAGATGAGGCACCTCAGCAGAGAAGCCCTGGAAGCCTCCAGAGGTCAACAGGAAGGTCAGAATATCTTGGCCTCAGAGAGAGGAACTTGTCTGCAGCCAGAGGAGCGCCAGAGAGGAGCAGGAGAGCAGCAGCTTGGAGCTCAGCTCCCTGTGCCCATGGCCAGTCCTCCTGAGCTGGGGCTGCTGCTCCAGCCACAGACTGTGGGGGGCCACAAGCAGCTGCAGGGGACAGACAACAAGTTACAAACACAAGATAAAAATATCAGTGATTCCTGTTGAGGTTTTCCTGCTGCACTGCTGCACAGTCCTGATTAAAGCTGGTATTTTCAGATATTATGATTAAAAAAAACCAAAACATGGGTGAAGCTCTGTGGAGAGCTCTGTGTCAGGCAGCCCCCAGGCTGGCTCGTGGACACCTCGTGGACATCCCCACCTCTGTCCCACACCTCTCGCTCCCCACCCACCCATCCTGTCCCCTCTGCATGGCCCCAGCACAGCCCAAGGCATCCACTCGTCTGCAGGTGTTTGTGTGTTTCCAGGAAGGGTGGAGCAGGGCTGGTTCAAAAATGACTGATCGCTCCTGGCAGTTGGGTGGTTGCACTTCCCCGCTTTGGTCTCTTCTGCTGCACAGCAGCATTTCCACATCCCAGTCCCCGAGCTGGCAGGACGCTCCGGCCCCAGAGCAGCCAAGAGGAACCAGCAAGGCCCCTCTGACCTGGGCTGACACCAAACCCTGCAGATCTGACTTTGCACAGTGCTCAAAAACCATCCCAGGCACAGTTCAGTTAATTCCACCAGTTCATTTGAGTGCCCTTTCATTGAAGTGGGGGGCTGGTGATGGTGGATCTCTGCAGTGCACCTCTTGAGGGAAACAAGGATATGAAAGAGCAAGTTTCAGGATTGTCTCCTCTAGACCACATTCATGACTTTAAATGGCAAAGTTTTTTGGTCGTTTTTGTTTTTATTTTTTTTTTACTTGGCTTTTTTTTAGAACCTTACATTTCCTCAAGGCAAAAACGTTAAACAGAAAGTGTGGGAGAAGTGTTAAATCACACCTCAAAACCACCACAGGACACTTTTCTCTTGCTGTCAGCACCCCTGAGGCTGTGACTGTGGTGTGCCAGGCTCTCTGCCCCGGCCTTTCCTGCACTATCACCCATCAATCCCAGCCACAGGCACGTGGGCAGTGAGCAGACCATACCAGGGATGCCCTGATTAGCACAATCAGCCCTTGCACGTGCTTTCCTGGCTGCTGGGCACAGCTGCCTCCAGGCTATAAAAGCGACCCCTGCCCACGGGGGAAACTCAAGGCTTCCACACATCTGGGGAGGAGCGTTTTGCTGTGGCAGAGATGTGCCAACCCCGGCCACTGCCAGCCCTGCTGCTCCTGCTCTGCTGCCCGTGGGCCAGTGCCGGTAAGCCAGGGCTTTGAGGCGGCTCTGCTGGGCTCTCAGCAGCCCCTGGCTCATCCTGTGCCGGGGTGTCTTGCAGGTGCTCTGCGGGCTCAGATTGTGGGGGGCCACGAGGCGCGGCCGCACTCGCACCCGTACATGGCGTGCCTGAAGATCGCAGAGCTGGGCATGTGTGGGGGCTTCCTGGTGGCCCCAGACTGGGTGATGTCAGCTGCACACTGCATGGGGTGAGTACTTGGCACACAGCCTTTATCCCCTTCTTTCCCCCCTAGCCTGGGAGCTCCTTCCCTGGAGCAATTTTGGAGCAGGCTCCTCCTGTGCTGGGCAGCTCTCCTCACCTGACTGCCATGTGGGTGACACTCAGCCCCTTTGTCCCCTCTACTGCCATGGCCAGGAATATCACAGTCATCCTGGGGGCTCACAACATCCACGAACCAGAAAAAACCCAGCAGGTCCGGGGAGTCCTCAAGTACCACAAGCACCCTGAATACAACCCTGACACGATGGAAAACGACATCATGCTGCTCCAGGCAAGGAGTTCTGTGGGGGCAGAGGCTGGGGCTGTGGGGCTGGCAGGGGCTGGCCAAGGCTCGTCCTTCTCCAAATCTCCTTCTGCAAATCTCCTTCTGCAAATCTCCTTCTGCCCAAGGTGCTGGAGGCTGGCAGGGCTGGGAGGGCCCCGGGAAGGAGCCATGGGAGGGTTTGGAGCCTCATGGGGCTTTCACAGCAGCTCCCCAGAGCTTGCAGAGCCTGCTAGACCCTCCCTGCCTCTGCAAAGGAAGCGTCCTGCTCACAGCCCTCTCCCAACCGCCTGCTTTCCCCAGCTGACATCCAAGGCCGCTCTCAATGACTACGTCCAGCTCATCCCGCTGCCCAAGAGCCGCAGCGACCTCCCCACGGGCACCAAGTGCGTGATCGCCGGCTGGGGGCTGATCGATGAGGACAGGGCCACCAACAAGCTCTTCGAGACCAAAGTGTCCATCTACAGCCGCAGGAAATGCGCCCTCTTCTACCCCCACCTGGACTCTGGCATGATCTGTGCGGGCAGCTTCCACGAGCTGAAGGATTCCAGCCAGGTACCAGGAGGGCACGCGGGGCTCTCTGGCAGCAGGAGGTGCTGCTGGTGCGGGCACTGCCAGGTGCCAGGCAGGTGACAGGAATTTGATCACAGTTCCCGAGAGGATTGGGCCTCTGGGTGTCCTGGCACCACCCCCAGTCCCTGCACAGCTCCAGGGGCTGAGCTCCAGCTTGGGGCAGATCCTCCAGCTGGGTGGGACATGGGGCAGGAACGGAGCCACAGGGACGAGGGAGAAACCTGTTACCACAGGGAAGAGGCCTCTCAAATCAATCTCATCTCTCCCCAGGGAGATTCTGGTGGGCCCCTGGTGTGTAATAAAGTGGCACAAGGCATTGTTTCCTTTGGCTACAACTCCCCACCCGGGGTCTACGCCCGCATCTCCAACTACCTGCCCTGGATCAAAAAAGTCATGAAGAAGTAGCGGCAGTGGCAGCGCTTTCTCCAGCTCTGCTGTGGCCCTGGAGATGGCAACAGCTTCCTTCCTGCCCCTGCTGAAGGCTCAGCTCCCTCCTGTCTCCTCGGGAACCCGGGTGACTTGATCAGTGCGCTCGAGAGTCCCCTTCATTCTGCTCTGAGGCTGCTGCCTGTCCCATTCCTGCCCTGTCCCATTCCTGCCCTGTCCCATTCCTGCCCTGTCCTATTCCCATCTCAGGGCTGTGTTAAATCACCCTGGAAAAAGCAGGGATAGCCCCAGATGGCACAAAAAGAGGCTGTGCCACAAGAGACCCCAGTTCCTCCAGAGATTACCCCGTTCCTGCTTGAACCTTGCTGCACTTGAAGCACCCACAGTAAACTCAAAGCTGCATCTCCCAGCGTGTGTTGTGTTTCTTGTGGCCTTGCCACAGAGCGCAGGAGGGAGGGTCTGGCTCTGCACGTGACAGGCTGCTGGCACAGCAGCAATCACAGCTCTGCATCCTGAATCACTGGCAGGCTCAGAAACAAGAGGTGTGGCTGCCCTTCCTGGGGTCACAGGCACACAGACATGGTGAGTGTGCTGCAAGGAGAAAAACTCCCCAGGTAGAAACGTCCTGGGAAAAACGATGGGCACACAATCCCTTCACCAACTTCAGCACGGTTGTCACCCTCCTGGGGGCACAGGCAGCAGGGATGAGGGGCACCAGCAGCGACCAGGACCCCAAAGCTGTGGTTCTCTGCAGAGTAAAGGCTGTTCCCTCTGAGGTGTTGCACCCCAGGACACAGCACAGGCCACACCAGGCTTGTCTCCCCAGCTGTCTGAGGAACAGGCTTCACTGCCTGGAGGCAGCTGGATCTTTGTGGACTGTGCCCTCGGGTGTAGGCCGGTGGCTGTCGAGACACCAGGTTCAGGGCTCTACGATCCCAGAGAGGGCACACCCCAAGTGTGTTACACACCCACTGCTTCCACAGCGCGGCCCCGTTCCTGCACCAGCCCTGGGTAGAGGCATGGAAAGGACTGAACTGAAAGGATTGAACTGGGAGGGTTGAGGAGGGACCTGAGTTCACAAAAGTGCCTGACCCCAAGCCACTTCCTCCCTTCCTCCCGTGATAACTGCAGAGGCCCCAGCTGGGTCCCTGGAGAAGGCAAGGACGAGTCCTGGCTGCTGCTGGGGAGCTGCTGGGCACATCCCAGTCCCCCTGAGCAGAGGAGGGCTGTTCTAGTGGTCCAAACCTCTCCCCTGAGCTGGATGATGCCCAAAGACAAAATCTCCCCACAAAGGATGCTCGAGCGCTGTTTGCAGAGAGCTCCTGTGTTTGAATCTGAACTTCCCTCCACGGCCTGCACCAGGCTGCTCTCTGAGCCCTCATCTCCCTCATTCCAATTCGTTTCTGGTGCCATCTCTGGTGCACAGAGAGAGCCAGGAGTTTCCTGGGGGAGACGGCGGGGAATGGAGAGGATGTTCTGGTAGATGAGCAGTGCAGAACTCCTGGCAGGGGGTGATAGATGCCCGTGATGTCAGGAGCAGACTGAGTCGGTTTGCGGTGGGAAAAACCGGCGGGGAATTTTAAACGTACGAAAGCTGCCTGCAGTCCAGGGAAGGGGGTGCTTGCCCTGCTCTCATGGCCTTTCCCAGTCTCCCACTGGTCACCCCTCATCAGAGGGAGGAGGTTTCCACAGCCCAACCTGGATTTCTGCTCATAAATCCTCCACGTTCTTGCCTGGGATGAAGGGAAACTGCGTCACCTCTGCCTTCAGCACCCAGGCTGCCCTGGGGAAACCGAGAAGGGTCCATGTTTGGGCTTCTGCTCACAGCTGCTATCAGCTCAGAAATCTGCAAGTGAACAGGCTGCAGCTGCTTATCTGTGCATTATGAATCTTTGTCACGTCAGGCTTTTCCTTGAAGCTCCAGCTGCTGCAGGCTTTGCACGAGAATGGCAACTTGTAGCTTAAAAATGGGGTTTACCCAGTGGAACTGGAGGCAGAGAGGAAAGCAGATTTACCGGCAGTGAGGGCAGCAAGGAAGCGTCAGCCCCATTCCGTCACGGCTGAACTGGGAATGTTCAAAGTTTGCTCTTAGCGTAAAATCCCGGAATGGTTTGGACTGGAAGGGCCCGTAGGGATCATCCCATCCCACCCCTGCCATGGCAGGGACACCTCCCACTGTCCCAGGCTGCTCCAAACCCCGTCCAGCCTGGCCTTGGGCACTTTGAGGGATCCAGGGGCAGCCACAGCTGCTCTGGGCACCCTGTGCCAGGGCCTCACACCCTCGCAGGGAAGGATTCCTTCCCAGTGGCATCAGTGCCATGTTATGAACACATTCATGGCCATTTTGCTCCGTTAGCCAGGACTGCAGCTGCTGAGGGAGAGCAGGAGGGTCCCCACCTGCTGCTGCACGGTCTTTGGAACTGATGCATCAGGTGAAAGAAACCTTGTTCATGTAGGGCTCATGATAAAAATCAGGAGGGTTTGCAAGTGCTCGACGAAGAAGAGAAGCTGCAAGGGACGACCTCTCCGGAAGTCAAAGAGATGAGGGTGGGTGCACCACAGCTTCCAGAATGAACGCAAACTTCTAAAATTGGCTCTGGGTTTAGAAGGACGTCAGATCCCTCAGATCAGACCCATGATGGAGGTGGATTGATGCCCAAGGGCAAGACCGACTGAATTCCCCTCTCACATTGCTGAGACATGCAACTTGTGGAGAGATTCTTCAGATGAGTCTGACTTCTGTGGTTTCCTGGAGTCTGGTCTCAGGCTATAAAACCTTGCTGGGAGCAGGACGGGACCCCAGAGCAGCCCCACCTCTAGGGGATCTACGGAAGGCCAGAAGGCTGTGATGGAGCACCTGCAGACGCTCCTGCTGCCCCTCCTGCTGGTGATGTGCCCCCCAGTCAGCAGCAGTAAGTACAGCGGGCTGGAGGCGAGGAGAGGGGTGGGGAAGGATGGAGCTCAGCCCTGCGCCCTCTGAACCCCTCGTCCTCAGCCCCATCCATTGCAGATTACGCCTGGAAGTGGAGGGAGAGAGGAGGAGAAGCCAAGCCGCCCTCCAGGACTCACCCCACGCCCTTCGTGGCCCATCTGCAGGGGAAGGACAACCACTCCTGCGGAGGTTTCCTCGTGGCGCCCGGCTGGGTGATGACAGCAGCTCAGTGCCTCGTGTAAGTGCTTGCTGTGTCCACTCAGCACCTGCAGCCAGGTGTCTGCTGCCCCACGGCCTGGGGAACACCTCCTGTGTGCAGATACCCCTCCTGTGTGGAGGCCTCACAGCTGGAGGCACCTCAGCCACGAGCAGCCTTTCCCTGGGCAGGGCACGGCTCAGGGACGGCTCTGAGCCCTGTCTCCCTCCCCAGCCCGCCTTCAGATATTTTTTTTCCCCTCCATGACTCGTTTTATTTTTCCCAGATGTCAACAGTTGGAGGTCAGAGTGGTTTCTTCCCTTGCTGTCAGGGTTTGTCCTTTCTGCCACCAACCTGTTTGTTGGCAGAATTATTTCCCATGAGCCAGCTGCTTGCCCAGCCCTTTTCCAGCCCTCCAGCTGGGGTGTGGATGGGCAGGAGGACTTTTCCAGATGTGCGCAGTTCTGGGTGCAGCTCCCACACACCTCAGGGCTGACAGCTCTGCCCTGGTGCCAGGAACAGCCTCAGGGCCAGTCCCCACACCTGGGCAGAAAAACGGGCCTGGAGGCCTGAGCCTCACCTGGGGGACTGGGAGGGACTCCTGCACATACCCAAGGTCCTTCCCAATTCTCCTGAGGCAAAACTCTCTGCAGGTGATGTAGAGAACAGAGAAATATCCTGATTTAGAAATCCCTGGACTTCCATGGGTCTGTGCAGCCCAGAAAAAGAGAGCACTGGACTAAATTTGCCCAGACTGAGGCCTGGACACAAAGGAGACCTTGCAGAGCTCTGGTCTGCCAGGTGGGAACTTGCTCTGCCTCTTGGCTGGGCAGATTCACTGGCAGAGCTCCTTGCTCCCACCATTCTTCTTGAAAAGTGCATCTATAACACATTTTGTGTATAGGGAATATGTAAATATATATATATATACACTGTGTCTCTGTAATTGGACTCTCCTGGCCATGCCTTGGGAATTGAACCTCGGTGCTCCCAGGCAAGACAAGGACAAGCTGGTGACACCCACTGTGCTTGATTTCACCAGGCACAAACCCCTGACTGTCATCCTGGGAGCCCACACGCTCCAAAGGAGAGAGGAGAGCTGGCAAACCTTCCAGGTCAAGGAGTACCACTGCCACCCAGATTTCACCAGCCCTAAGAAGGGAAATGACATCCTTTTGCTGAAGGTAACCTGCCTGGAGCACCTGCACGGCCCCGACGTGCTGAGCTGCAGCCCTGGAGCAGAAGGGGACGGTGGATCACAGGCCTAACTCTCATCTCTGTGTTTTCTGTCCCCTTGCCCAGCTGAATGGCAATGCCACCAGCAACGGCCACGTCAGGCCCATTTCCTTTGAGAAATCCAAAGTTCGTGGTGGCACCGAGTGCAGCGTGGCCGGCTGGGGCTACAGGACAGCCGCTGTCACCGTCATCAAACAAAGGGACTGCCTCAGCCACTACCCAGGACTCACTGACAACTTGATTTGTGGCCGCAGCAGATCCTCGGGGCTACCTGAAAAGGTCAGTGTCTGGTGAGGGAGGAGGAGGAGGCTGCGGGGGAGGTTTTAGCCAGGGCAGAGCACAAGGGAGAAGAGGATCCTTGTCTTCCCATGGCACAGGATCTGGGAGTCAGCCGGGGGACAGCAGCTCGGCCAGAGGGGCTCAGCCTGAATCTCGTTGCTGGTCTGAGGGTGTTTTGTATCCGGAGGCAGCAGAAGGGCAGAAATGAAGCTTCAGTGCTCCCCCAGCTGGGTCCCAAACAGAGCTGTCACCAGTCCCTTTTGGAGGCAGAGTTATCCCCATCCACTGCGAGCCCAGCCCTCTGCTGGGGAGATTCTGTCCTGACGTTTCTGCCTCCCTGCTCTCTGCAAGGCACTCCTTCCCTGGAGCTCCCACAACCCAGCACTGATCTCTCCTCTCCTCCATTTCACAGAGTGATGCTGGGGATCCGCTGGTCTGCAACAACAAAGCCTACGGCATCTTCTCCTACAGGCACAGCAACTGGCCCGGGTTCTACACTCACATCTTCCCTTACCTGCCCTGGGTCAACAGTGTCATGAAGTCAGCGTGACCCTGCTCCCCCTGCACCCTCCAGAGCCTCATCCTCACCAGCTTTCCTCTCCTTTCTCCCTGGGAAACATCTTCCACTGGTCCTGGTGGACGTGGCAGGGACTCACTCCTCTGTGGCTCTGTCCGTGGTGGGGCTGGCACGGGGGCTGTGCCTTTGTCCCCCTCACACACCGGGGAGCGCCTGCGCTCCTTCCCTGCGGCCCTGACTCAGCCCTTGGTGGCTCCAGCTGCGGAGAGGAAGCAGCAGAACGGCCCTAGAGAGGTGCCAGGAGCTCAGGGGATGTCTGTGACCCTCAGGGGAAGGCTGCACAACGAGAGCAGAGGGATCCAAAGAGCAGCCTCCTCCCCGTCTGTCATTTGTGACACCACGTGTCTGCGTGTCCCTGGGGCTGCAGGGCTGCCCAAGCTCCAAGGAGGACACTTCAGTTCCTGCTTCACTACTGCTGTCCTCTACCTCTGACACCTGCTGCCTCCTGTCTCCCCTCTTCTGTAGCTCCGGTGTTGTAAGAACACATAAAAAAAACCCAATAAATCTCATCAGCATTTGAAAGCTTTTTTTCTTGGTGCAATTTGGATTTCTCTGGGCCACTGGCTCCAGTCCTGGAGAAAGCCACAGCTCAAAGAGCTCAATCCCAAGCTGCAGGTTTCTACCCCAACCAGTGGCCTCCATTTTCTGTGCCATCCATACCTCCAGAAGAGATGTCCAGTCTGGATTTCAGGGCAGGGGCTCTCCTCACTCCCTCCAGGCACCTCCAAGCTGGTGCTTTGGGGGATTTCCTCACTCCAGCACATCCTCCTCACCATGGGTCCCTCTCAGTTCTACCCCATCCCACCTCTGGCTGCCATTCCACACAAAACCAGCATCTTCCCCCAGTGCACTTCTGTCACTCCCAGATATCCACTGACTCATCTTCTTAGTGAAACTGGCAGCAAAGAGAGGAACCACACAGTCCCACCACGGCCTGACAGTCAGTAAATATTTTATTTCTACATGTCGTGGTTCAAGACAAAAAAAATAAACCCCTGCCTCTTCTACAATAGAGCTTAAAAATACTGCAACCTGAGGAAATTAATCTGGAGATTTGGCAAGAGACCCAGCAAGAGGAGCTCAAAGATTTCCGTCAGATGTTTAGGATTTCACTGACAAAAACACACTTCTGGGGAGTGTTTGCCTTTCCTTATGCTCACCTCTGCCCAAAGGTGACTTGTCAGAGGCCATTCCAACATCTGTGGCAGCACTGGAAACAAAACATAAGGCTAAAGATGTGAAGACTCAAAATATTTTCCAAACCTTATAATTCAAAACGTCTAAAAGTCCCCAGGTCACTCACCTGACTAAAAAAAGCTGCAGTTGAGCAGAGTTATCAGGTTTTTGCTGTGGGTGATGTTGCACAAGGAAAGCACCTCTAGCACATTTCTGCTGAGTTTTTCATGCCCAGAGTGCCCTCTTTGGGTTGGCAACAGGGTGTGTGTGTTCTTCAAGGTTCTGTCTGTAAACAACTTCCAAAGTGATCAAAAAAAAAATACCTCTTGCAGCTTGGAAGTAAATTCATGGCTGAGCTGAGGAAAGGCAGGAGGGCAGAAACGAAGCTTCAGTGTAAGAACCCCCTCAGGGTTCTTACATTGTCTAACCCGCTCTGAACCAAGGGCTGCAAAGCTGACATTGAGCAGACTTCTTTTCTATTGAGACTGCCAAATCCTGGCCAGAATTTCCCAGTTCTCATCGTGCATCTTTGGGCAGAGAGGCTGTCACCTCTTGGCGAGCTGGAGATGACAGCCTGAGTCACGGGGAGGGAGGATGGGAACCAGCAGAGCAGGAGAGACCTGTCTGTGGGGAGCTCTACTAAAACACCTTTATTTCCATGGCCAGGAGCTACAGATACTCAGCTGAGATGAAGGGAGGAGCAGCTCCAGGAGCAGTGCACAGGAGTGGCCAGGGAAGAGTGACAGCACCTGGCCAGGGGTGTAGAACAGCCCCGGGCAGCAGCTGAGCTCCCTGGCGAGCCACATCCTCACCCAGCTCAGCAGCTAGGCTTACCCAGAAGCTCCACACAGCCCAGGTGTGGAGTCTTTGTCACACAGTCCAGCGTGGGAGCCACAAAAACTCTTCAAAAGCCAGGAGTTCTCCACCCACGGTGGTGGAGATGTTACAAAAATTGCTTGTGGAGGCTTAACTTCCTGGTCAGGCTGCATGCAGGAGATAAAGCAGCTCGAGGACAATTGCACCAAACTGGTATCACTGGGAGAGCACACAGGAAACAGCCTGGCTTAGAACAAGCCCTCACTGAGCCCAGGGCTCAAGAAGCTCTTGACAGAAATGTTCCAAATGTTCTCTTGACAGAAATGTTCCACAGGCCAAGCTGGTCCCGAGCTCCTGAACGGCACATCAACTTCAGAGTCCTGTGTGGGGTCAGGATAACACAGGGGAGAAACCTGAAGAGAAAGAAGGAGGATTTATATTCCTGTTTATAAATTCCACGTGGCATTTTACTCTTGTGCTGGACAGATACTTCCCTCTCTTCCCAAGAGGCCAAAGGGAGTGCTCAAAGGAAAGAGCTTCCTCCTGCTGGGAGGAGGAAGGCTGTCCAAGGACAAGGCAAATCCCCAGCTCTCCCTTCTTTGCCCTTTTCTTGCACACGGGATTTTTTTAATATGAAAAATATGAAAACTGATTTTTTTCATGTTACCCATGTGCACAACCCCAAGGACCTGTGGCAAGGTTTAAAGTGATTTGCAGCACTGCCACAAGCCCAGTCCCTGGGCCAGCTCACCCTATCGGGACACTCCCCTGGCCCACAGCCCAGCCCTGGCAGCCTCTTCTGCAGAGTCCCTCCCTCTGGGCAGGCTGCAGGCCAAAGGAGTTACCCAGGCAGAGGCACAGCCCCCATGGCACAGCCTCCCAGGATCCCAAAACCTCTGCTTGCAGCACGGGCACGGGAGGAGCTGAGGGCCCCAGAGTGAGCTGGAGGTGAGGAGGAGCTCTCTGTGCTGCTGGGAACATTTTATCCAGCCTGGGCTGGAGTGGTCCTTGGGAAAGCAGCAACTGTGAGCTGCTGCACGGGCTGTTCCCTCAGCGCTGCCAACAGCTGCCTCCTTCCCTGGGCGGCTCCAGCCTCCTGCTCCTGCTCTGCCCCGCTCCAGGGACAGCCCCACACACACCTGGAGGCTGCAAAAGGCCGAAAAACATGAGGCCCTCACAGCCAGCTGGAAATGCTGGCTGTTAAAAGGCTTCACCTTTCTCCTTGAAGAGCCCCGACTTGTTGCTTTGCTTTATTTAAACATAAAGAGTATAAATTTAAAGAGCGTATTTGGCTCTTTGCACAACACACGCCTCACACGGAGCTGAGGACAGAGCAGGGAGCTCACAACGCTCCCCAGCTGCTGAGGGGGCAGAGCCACTGAGAAAAGCAACAAAAACTCACCCGTAACTAGAAAAGCGACCATTTAAGTCCTTGCCAGTGCTCTGGCCACCAGACCACTGTTCCCTTCCTGACAGGGGCCAACAAAATGTTTCAGGCTGCCCAGAAGCTGCAGTTTTACCTGCGCTAAGTGACCTTGAAGGGAGCAGAACATCCTCAGTTGCAGCTTCCTGAAAACACAGGAAACCTTTACATAGAGGAAATTGGCCATCTCTACCCACTCCCAGCTGATTTAATGCAACATTCCTGGAGAATGAGCCCAGAGAAAAGGAATTAAGCTCTATAAACTCCATCTCAGGAAATCGCTTCGTGGAAGTTTTCACAGTGACTCCTTAAGGGATGATTTTAAGCCGTTTCAGATTTCAGTCCATGTTTCTAACAGACAAGACTGGAAGCAGTTCTGGTCCCACCAACATTCCTGTTATTGGCAACAGATATCCTGCTTGGAATTGTGCCTGCAACGGGCTGACATCACGGCAAGAGGCAGCAGCAAAAACCAACTTCCTTCAGCAATCCTACTCCAAAATCCTGGAAAAATTCAAATTAAGAGGCCACAACTGCATCCCTGCCCCTTAAACCCCCAGTCAGACACTGTCCGCACTTCAGAATTAAAGGTACACTGCATTATATATAATTATGGTGTATTATACCTTTTATTTACCAAAACCTGCTTTGTTTCTGTGCCTCAGAGTCCTGATTTTCTGACAGAGGCAGAGCTGCAGGTCCCACAGGGTACCAGGGAGGAGGAGGAGAGAAGAAACACACACACAACCACCACGGCTTTTAGGAACAAAATTTATTCCAATTTCAAACAGAGAGTTTATTTCAGGAGAAAGATATGAAAATCAATTTCCATCAGATATTTCTGTAATAAGCGTGTTGCCCAGCAGTCAGAGTGGGATCATTCCAAGAAACAATCACACTCCTGGACTGGAATGAGACAGTTTGGAGTCTGAATAGATCCTGACACTGGGCATCTTATTCAGAAACTCCTTTACCCTACCCTCTTCCCTCCCCGCCCCCCAACACGCACAACAATACATGCATTGCAAATGACAAGGTTTAAAAACAGCATTTTATATAGTATTCTTTTTAAATAGGATAATGTTTAAATTGTCTTAAATCAGGATCCTATAATATACAAGTATAACCAAATAATTTCCACCACATTGGCACTTGTAAAGAGTCTCTGGCACTACTAAAGAAGGGGCATTGGCACAAACCATACTCTTAAAAAACTGGGTGCTGCATAACACACTTTATCTCTGCTGGACTCTAACGACCTGGGCTCTGTACAGGACAATACAATGGTCAGCACACTCCGGAAGTACTTTTTTTTTTTTTGTCATTTTTTAAATTATTTTTTTGTCTTTTTTTTTAAATTTTTTCTTTAAACCAATAAAACACATGAAGAAAAACCATAGTTGAACGCAAGGCCAACATTGCTAGGAAGCAACAACAAGAGACCAAAGAACCCAACTCGAGGAGAAGGGGGGAGGCAGGAAGGGCAGGAGCTGACACGCTGCAGCTGGAAGGGGCTTTTGCTCACCAGGTAGCCAATCCACATGGAATGGTGCAAGGAAAAGGGATGGTCCTCTGCTCACTGACTTCAAGTTTCAAACTAGTTCAAAGTATGTTGGTTTCTTCAAACAGAACAAAGATTAAAAGTGCACAAGGAGCAGAGGTTAGCAAGGAGACCAACTCCTCAGACTTTAGATTCCCTACAACAACCCAATTTTACCTCTCTTCTGAAAGTCACTCTCGGCCTGCAGAGAATTCTGACAGGCCTCACTTTCAGAAATGATGATACAGGCAAATTTGGTTTTAAGGTTTGGCACTTTTGCTAGGGCAGGCATTTGCCAGCCAACAGAGACAGGAGCCAGCTCTGCAGGAACACTTCACTGGCCAAGCTGGAGGCACACAAGCAGCTGCTCACTAAGGAAAGCACGTGCTAACACTGGTATCTTCTCACACATGATACAGTCACAGACAACTCCAGGTGACGTGTACAGGTCTGACCCATTCCTACCCCGATCCAGGAGGAGCTTTCAGGAACTGAACGAGAGCCACTGAGCAACGCTCGGCCCTTCCCTCCCCGAGCCAGCTCTCAGGCCAACAGCTACCCCAAGCAGGTGCCCCACAAGGTACAGCACATTCCCTAAATCCTTGTGCCCACAGCCTCCCACAGTTGCCTGCCACGATGCAGAGTCACTCTGCAAGAGACAGATGCCAAGATCCCTCCTCCTGTGCCAGGGCAGCAGCTCTTAAAGAAAGGGGAAGGTACAAAACAAGACGAAAAAAGTTTCTGATTCAAGTGGAAGTACCACCATCATTCACCTTGGAAAAAGAGAAACTTCTGGGAAGTTAATTTTCCAAGAACCTGTGTATCTCAGTGCCAGGCTCACTGCTGGCAACAGCTGTAGTGTGAACCATTTACAAAAGGATCACAGAAGCGGAAGAGGCTGGTGCTGCCATCTGCTTCAGAGGAACAGCACTTAGAATACATGAAGATGATTATAAATTCCTCTTTATAAGACAATTTCTACAAACTGGATCATTTTGGCATAAAGATGAAAAAAAAAATACCAAAACAAAACAAAAAAGCAGTAAAATTGATGCAAAGCTGTCTGACACAAGGGAATTCCCTCTCATTCCTCCCAAGGGTTAAATGCAGTCCAGAGCATGGCTAGTCTAAAGAGATGCTACGCTTCCCTCAGCATCAGCACTCAGACTGGCTCTTCAACTGTTGGTCCCATGGCTACTGTTCCAACTTGAGCTCTGTAATCACTTGGAGCAGAGCTTGCTTTGCTCTGCAGTGCTCTGAACACACAGAGGCTTCGCTCGGCTACTCTGGAAAATGAGGGACCTATCAACATTATTCATCAGAATTATTCAAATTTATGTCCCTCCACATAGTTTAGTGTTCTAGATCAAAGCATCTTAAGCATCTCAGACAGTTAGATTTACTCTTACAATGTTGTGCAAAACACTGATGTAGTGCTCTGTCTACAAAAGAGACAAAATATCAAAATATGCCCCCTTTAACAGTGCAGCTCGTTTAGTCTTTTTTTTTCTACTGGCAGCCTTCAAGGGGGCAATCTGGTTGATCCAGAGAATTTGGACCCAATGCTACTTGTTGGAATTGAAACAGAAGTATCAGTGATGGCTGACTGACACACGTCCAGACGTGGGTCACAGCTCCTGCTTCCCACTCTCTCTCTCCCTGCCTTGCCAACGCACCTCTTCCTCCCAGGCTGCGAGCAGCCCTTCAGCACCTTGACTTGCCTCAGCTGCAGGAAAACAAAGCTCTCCTATGTGCAAAGGCTTCACCTCCTCCTGCTCAGTGGAGATTCAGGTGGCGTTCAGAATCCAGACCTACATCCACTCAGCCTCCCAGCCAGTGCTGCTGCTGCCCCTCTCTCCTCATTCCTGCTGCAGCAAGCACAGCCAGGGCAGGGCTCTCGGGATCCTGCAGCAGCCACTGCTGACACAACCACCACCCTGGAGCAAGGATGTGTGCAAGTCTTCCAAAGAGGATCCCAAACTCCTCCAGAGAGGAACACACAGCGTGTGCCTCAGGGGAATGCATGAACAGGAGAGACAGAACTGCTGCTCCCTCCACGAGCTCTCCTCAACCTCCCCGGGTAAGAATCCCACCAGAGCCTGTCGCCCTCCAGCTCTGGTCCTCTCTGAAACTCTGCAAGCTGGACAAGGCTGAGGAATTCTTACAAAGTCATTCACACACTGGCACAAAATGCAATAAAACAAGGCTTGATTGCTACTAGGCAGCAAGAAAAGACCTAGAGGATGGCACGAGACTAAGGTTTAATCCAGGCAAAATCTGATGTTCAAACGCCACAACCACTCAGTGTGCTTTTGGTAACTGCTGCATAAAGAAGTTGCTCATTGATGTCAAAAACTTTACCCAACAAAACAGTTCCTCTCTGCAGACTGAGCCTTGTGCGCACACGGCCACGCACTTGTGGTGTGGGTGGGATGTGTTTATGTGTGTGGAAAAAGAGAAAAAAGAAGAAGAAATAAAAATGAAGTGAAATAAAATTAAATTTTAAAAAAAAGAACAATTACAGTCAGGCACTTCCCCAGGCTCAGCAGCTATTGCTCCAAGAGCTTCCATCATTTGTAGTCCATTGAACAAAATACAGCAACACATAGCAAACTATGTATAGAACATCAATAATTTAAAAAAAAAAAATCACAGTCTCCATACCTTTTATAATTGATAACAAAAAATTACTCAGAACATATAAAGAATGGAAAAGTGNTAAAAAAAAGAACAATTACAGTCAGGCACTTCCCCAGGCTCAGCAGCTATTGCTCCAAGAGCTTCCATCATTTGTAGTCCATTGAACAAAATACAGCAACACATAGCAAACTATGTATAGAACATCAATAATTTAAAAAAAAAAAATCACAGTCTCCATACCTTTTATAATTGATAACAAAAAATTACTCAGAACATATAAAGAATGGAAAAGTGATGGCTTTTTTTTTTGTTTTTTTTTCCTTTTTTTTTTTTTTTTGCACAATAGTTGGAGAGCAATCACTCCTCCCCAACATTTCATCACAGTGAACCATGGAGCGTGTCCTGGGGAAGGGAAGGGAAAGAAGGAGGGGAAGGAAGCAGGATTAGCAAATTACACCAGAGGCACCCTGTAGCACAAGGCAAAGGGACCAGTAGCATTCTGCACTCCCACAGTCCAGTGAATTCACAATCTCAGCTGGAAAGTGTTGGGGAATTTTGTTTTTTTTTTCTACATATACCACGGGAATGAAAGGGGACAGAAAAAAAAAAAAGTGGCTTAGCAACAAAGGAAAGATCAAGATGAGGCTGCCTTAGCTGCTTGGCAAAAATTAAGAAGTAAGCAAGGTGCTGAAGAAATGAGGCATATCCCCGTTAACTGTGACATAAAAGCAATTTGTTAAAAATATGAAATCAACTACTCTGTGGACAGAGACATGAGACTCCAGGATAACACCGAGCACTTGCCACTCCACAGATCAGACAATTTGCAATCATTACATCATCAAAAATTAAAACTTTTTTTTTTTTCCTGTCATATTTAAAATTTCGTTTTTTTGTCTTTTCTTCACAAAGAAGCCTCTCAAGGGGCAAGAGCAGAGCAGGTCAAACCAGGTTGTACTCCTTCAGGTTGAGCTGTAGGATGGTGTCCTTGACAGCTGCAAAGACGAAACGGATGTTTTCTGTGTCTGTGGCACATGTGAAATGGGAATAGATGATTTTATCACTGTCGGGATTTAAATCCACAAACATCTTGAGGATGAACTCACGGGCTGCCTGTGCATCCCTCTGTGGGCCTGCAGCAAACAGAGACACCAGTGAATGGATTCACTCCCACGCATCTCCCCCAGCTCCATCAGCACTTTCTCCTATGGGTTACAGAGCTTTAAAGAAGAAATTAAGATCATTTATGGGATAAAAGTTCCAAGAGCTGAATGTCTCATGGTTTTCAGCTGTTTGACCAAATCCCACAAGGGCACTGGGCACTCTGCAGACACTGAGGGGTCAATCCAGACCCTGCTTTGGAATCCAGATCTTGGAACAACCCTGGGTGGGAGCATCCACTGGCTAACAGTGGCAGATGCTGGACAGGCAAAACTAAATGCTCTCCCATGGAAATGGGTGTAAATTTCTTCATAATATACAGATAGATCTCACAGGCTGAAAGACAAGTGTGTATTTTGGAAACAAGGGTTATTGCCAGTCAAAATTACAGCTGGTCACCTCACAGGAGCTAAAAAACTGGAATTTTGGCCAGCTTTTAATTCACACTGCTGACATGTCTCCAGAAAATAGTCACCTACTGCAATTTCTTCCACAGGACTGCTGTTGCTGCCTGGCAAACACCATCTCTTGAGAGGAAATCTGATGGGCACCCACACAGGCCACACAGCAACCCTGGAGGAGCTCCTTGTAGGAAAAGATGGAAATACCCAACACCCCCAAAGCTGGGATCTGGCTCCAGCTGGGAAGCTCCATTTGAAGCAGTTTGGGCAGCAGCTCTTCAGCCATTCCCAGCCTCCTGGAAAAACTTCTTGTTCCCACCAGAGCTCCAAGCAGGAACTCCAGATGTGGGAGGACAACAGACCAAGAGCAATTTCATCAGTCCTCTAAAAGATGAAAGCTGTTTGCAAAATGGCAATTCCTCCTTTACCTCATATTTTTTCAAGAAAATAATTACAGAATTAATACTTGAGAGCATGGCAAATAGAGTGTTGCCTGATCTCATTCTCCACCGCTTTAATTTTATTTTCAGCCCTGTACAGATGTGTTACCAGCCAGCTTTAAATGCACTTAGCTGAAGAGGCTGGAATAATATTTTGGCTAAGGAGTTTTGTTTCAGATGGGAAACTCTCTGCTTCACATAAATATTATTTTCCCACAACAGCAGACGGCACGCTAATAAGAATTTGAAGCTGCAGGAAGATTTTTTAGCACCACCATTTGAACTCAGGTATTTGACCAGTCAGTTTCCCAAAACAAAGACTGAAATCACCTAAGTCACCTCTTGCCTAGAGGGTTCAAAAGTCAGAACACCATAAACTGCCATGTTTATGAAACTGGTTATTGTACAAGTTAGACTTCCATTGTTTAACACTTTGCAGTGCATATTGGAGAGGGTAATTCTTCATCTAGGAAAAGCTCACATCCTATCAGATTCCAGTTGTCTATGATGATTAAGATATTTCTGTGATGTTTTCTTATTGCTGTAGGTATTATTTCTCCAATTAATGTTTTCTCCACTTCTAGAGCTGAGTGTTCTTTAAAAAACAAATATGTTTTAACCAAATCACCTCCACCCCATCAAGTGTCCCCTCTTAAAAGCCACTCACCATCAAACTCTGGGAAATAGTCAACAAGGTGGGAATACAGGATCTTGTCTTCCAACAAATCTTTCTTGTTGAGAAAGAGGATAACAGAAGAGTTTTGGAACCATGGATAAGTTATAATGGTTCGAAAGAGAGCTTTACTCTCTTCCATCCGGTTCTGAAAGCAGAAAAAGAAAGCTTTGTTTTCACAGAGGAGCACTAAAATGCCTTTCTGCTGCCTGCACATGCACTCAGACCTGCAGTAATTCAGCATCTCAAACATTACATACAAAACACTTTGGCCCCAGGTAGATTCTGGTTCAAGCTGGATCAGTAAATGGAAAGGAAATGCAAAATCTCAGGGACTCGAGCTTCATTTATTTACCAAACCTTTCACATCAAAAGACTTAGAAGTCATTTTATGCTTTAACAGTCGAGTGAGAGGACTGTCCAATGACACTTTGTGAGCATATTTTGTCTACTAGAAAAAGAGCAACTATTGTTATCTAATAGCAGATTTTTAATCTATTAGCAAGTGCCAAAATTCAGATTTGCACCTTCAAAGAGTCACCACCTCACAAGACAGCAAAGCCTGAAGTGACCCAGTGCAGGAAGGGGAAGGGGTGATTTGGGAGCACTTGCACAGTGCCTTCCATGGCACAAAGGACTCTGCAACTTCAGATAATTTCATTTTTCACTTGAGAAGTCCAGATGATTTGAATGCCCTCTGCCTTTTCCATCCTCAGGGACACCATGACCCGCCGAGGCTCATGTTCCCTCTGCAACAAGAGCTGAAGGCCAAAACCAATAATAGCAGCTAATCCAACTTGGCACCAAGCACCTGGGTACCAGCCTTCAAGAAACTACCAAGACATTCCTCCCTCTTTTCCTTTTTTCCTCCTCTCTCTCCTCCCTTCTGCAGAGTTCCCATTCTTTGGCTCACCTCGTTATCCGATTCCACCAGAACTTGGTCATATTCACTAAGTGCTACTAAAAACATGATGGAAGTCACATTTTCAAAGCAATGGATCCACTTCCTTCGTTCTGATCTTTGACCTCCAACATCCACCATTCTAAGGAAGAGAAGTACACAGAGTATCACAGAGGGAACTGCAGTTCTCTGAATGCAAAGGACCAGCAAACAATGAGAATCAATTTGGTTCTTTTACCATTCCAGTTAACCTGGCACAGGGATGTGACAGTATCTGCCTCTTAACAAAACCAGCAAGTTTATAAAATACCCTGGTGCAGAAATACACCAAACTGAGAGCATGGCCACAGGTGAGGGATGCCAAATCCACCCTTTACCATTTTATCACATTCTGCTCTGGTTTGCCCAGCAGCAGCCCTGAGTCTGAAAAGACGAGTCCTTCAAAACTGTGCTCTGTCACATGAGCAAACTATTTTTATTTTTAATTAAAGCACCTGCTTGCCTCAAAGCTTCTCCCCCACCCAAATCTTTCTTTAGTTGTTACACTTTTGTTGGAATGTGCTGTTTAACAGTCACACACTTCAGCCTCTCAGTTCCAAGTTCCACCTGTTCAGTACAATAAAGTTATTCTGGCACTCACCTGAAGTGCCACACACGTGGTCACCTTTGATAAAATCCTACACCTATTCCCTAGGTCAGCAAAACAGAACAGGGAGAGGAGACTTCTGCATTTCTGCAACCAAACGGTTTAAGAGAGAGGATGCAGGTTCCTTTATTCCTCTCTGGCAATGCCACACTGGTGGGGAAGGGCAGAGAGCACCCAAGCACCAAACACAGGAATATTGCTGTGTTCAGCCTGCTCATGCCAGGCTCAGTTGCTGGCTTCAGCCTGCCAAGACAATCTGTTGTTGGAGCAAGTTTTGGTGCCACCCTGGGAGCACAAGGTAGGCATAGAAAACCAGCTCTCAAGGCAGGTGCTGGGTACAGGGAAGTCTTTTTGCACAAAAAGTGTCAGCCCTTGGTGGCTTCAGCCCTCAACACATCCCTCACAAGCCACGATTCAGCCTGAGATGGCAGCACTGCAATCCTTCCCAGGAAGGACACCAAGATGGTTCCCTGGGTTTGAAGTGTCACTGATTCAAAAGCAGTTTTTCAGTTTTTTTTCTTTTTTCTGACAGCCAAAACATCAGACCACCCCAATCAGAGGAACACCATCCACTCAAATCATCTGGACACACCAATGCAGTCCAGGACTTATCATCCACTCAAATCATCTGGACACACCAATGCAGTCCAGGACTTATCATCCACTCAAATCATCTGGACACACCAATGCAGTTCAGAACATATCCTACACTCAAACCATGTGGACACACCAATGCAGTCCAGGACTAATCATCCACTCAAACCATGTGGACACACCAAATGGGTTTGAAGTGTCACTGATGCAAAATCAGTTTTTCAGTTTTCTGACAGCCAAAACCTCAGCCAACCCCAATCAGAGGAGCACCATCCACTCAAACCATGTTGTCACACCAGTGCAACCCAGAACTCATCCTCCCTGGAAACATCTCCCTGCTGCCTCAGTGCAGCTGTAACATGAAGACAGCTGCAGTACCTGAAGATAATATTCTCTAGGTCAAAGGGGTACTCTATGATCCCGGTTGTAGGGACTCGAACCCGTAGCACATCTTGCTGAGTTGGTAGATATCCTGGGGTAGCGATACGATCCACATCGCTGAGATAGCTGCAAGCAGGACAGTGGAAAAAAAATAACAAAGAAAAAAAAATAAAAAAAAATAAACTACCTTAGGTTGCAGCACATAAATATACAGATGTAAAAACTGCTATGTGAAGTCTTTCTGTAGTGTAAGGAGAAAGGAAGAAGTTGTCTGAATTATTTTAAATATTGTGTGGAAAACAGAAAATAATTTTGAGGAATAATTCACCAGCCAGTCCCCTTGGAGAATTAACAGATACACTAAAAACAACTTTATCAACTCTGTACAGGAGTGGGGAAGACAATCTTTACTACAGAGGAAGTTTAACCACAGAAGATGCTTTATGTTTCAGGATCAAGTCTCATCTGAAGTTTTCTAATTATAAATGCAGAAACATACACTTATTTACTTAAAATATAAAACATCCTCTGCACGCTGCCAAACTTAATGGATTTATAATTAATAACATCAGAGTTACACATCCAGGTACACCTGTAGGCAAAAGACAACCCTGAAGAGCGAGCAGCACTTCTGCTGCCCAAGAGCCAGGATCATCAATACAGATGGAATAATGTGGAGATTCTGACTGTATGAACACCCTCTAACACCTCATACTCTCAGAAAAAGCAGCAAATGATAAAGAAACAAACTCTGGACTTGAATAAAAAAAAAGATGGACAGGTATAATTTGTTATATCAATCACAAGCATACCAGTGGTTGTACACTTACTATTTAGCTGAGTCAGAAAGTTGATATTCTCTTCTCCTGTCATAACACTCTTGTATTCCAGGGTCATTCCACAATGTTTTAATTGCACTTACATATGGCTGCTCAAATGTCATGACCTTTTCTACATCCACTTCTCGGATCAGCACTGCATTGGCCTGGAGATTGAAAAGAAGAAAAGAGAAAAAGTAAAAAAAAAAAATAAAATAAACAAAAAAAAACCAACTGGGGGGCATAAAAAAAAAAACACCCTACAATGGTGGGACTACAGTAACTACCACAGCCTGTGGTGTCTGTGAGGTGATTATGCACACCAAGGGGCTTTTAATATCCCAAATAAATAAAAAACAAAGTGAAGTTCTGCACAAGTTATAGTAAACAAAAGTTGGTATATTTTCTTTATCAGAACCCCTCCACCATGCCTCACATAAAGCACAAGCAAAAAACTTTCTCACACTCTGCCAATTCTCACCACAGACAGGAAAGGGGCACCATCCAGTCCCTACAACTATTCAAAACCAGCTCCAAGTCCCTGTGTGACAGGTCAGAGAAAACACAACTTCAAAATATTAAGGATACTAAGCATTAAAAAAAGAAAAATAAGCTAAAAAAAAAAATCTGTTTTCCTGGCATGCCCTCACTCTCACTGTCCTCCCACTCAAAAGATAAAATAATTTAGATTAGATCTGTCTAAAATTAATTCCTGGTCCCAAAATCAGTATGTTTCTGTGGTTGAGACTGAAATTATTCAAGAAAGGTTTGTACCCTTGGTCAGTAGCTATCAGAAAAGCAGCAGGACTGCAGAAACAGGGGTAACTACCAGCACAGGTCTGTGTTTTTTGGGTCCAGCATGTATTTTGCCAGCTCCAAGTTCCAATAAGAATAGCAACACATGCAAAGAAAATGCTGACACATTTAACAACCCTGAATCCTTGAAATGAGTAAAAATAAAACCCCTCCTATCCCTTCCATCATATCCCAATCCCTTGCTCCCACCACTCACTCGGCACACCAGGGCACCAACCATGCAAAGCTGCTCCAGCCCTTAACGCAAGCAAGTAGAAGGAGTTGGGTATCAAGAAAATGTCATAAAAAGTTTACAGAAAACAGTTCAGGGAGGTTGAGGTTGCAATGCAGAAAGACACAAACAAACAAGAACTCAAAATCCACACTGACTGAAGATCTGTGCAAAAACTGAGAAACTTACCTTGTTCTGTTCATATTTGTATAGAATCTTCAGGGTTTCCATGGCTCTTATCATAGACTGCATGGCAGTGAAGATGTTTTGGTACACCAGCTTGGTGAAGCCTTTTTTGTCCTCTTCAGAGTAGCCTGAGCCATGAATTATACGCATTTGCTTAATAAACGTGCTTTTCCCACTCTCCCCAGTGCCTACAGGATGCAAGAGAGTGAGTTAGGAGCCACCAGGAGCAAAGCCCACGACAGATGAAAGCTCCTGTCACTACACCCAAGCACACACAGCTCCCAACCCCCTTTTTGTCACTTCCCAGACTGGTAAAAGACAACCTGGATGGTTCATCCCTGCTACGAACCCGGCAGCGTGGAAGGGAGACACCTTGTCCTCTAGAGCAGCCTTCAAAAGTAGCTCTGGTACTTATTCCAAATCTCACGTTACAGCCACTCCCACACGTCCTGCGTCAAGAGGCCCCTGCCCGTCACACCTGACCTATTCCCAGATACTCCAGCAAGATGCTACAACCAGCCAGGAAGGGCCTGGACACACTCTCAAGCCAGGAAAACTGCTACAGACCCAGACAGCACTGAGTGGTCAGGAGAAGCCCAATAAACAGCAAATTTTTTTTGCTTTAATCTGGCACAAAACGCTCTTTTGCCTTACACACGACGTGTCTTTTCATAGGAAAGAACCAAACACAACAGGGAAAAAAATAAATCAGCTCTAAAGGAGAACGGAGCTCAAGAAACTCTTGGCTTATCCATCTGACAGGAACAACCCAGGCAGCACATCTGCCTTGGATCCCAAACCACAGTGCAGCTCCTCGGGGCTGGACCCACGAGCCTGGCCGTGGCAGATCGCTGCGCTCCTGCTCCGGATCTGAGGGAGTTAAAAATGGCGTCTGGCAGGGAGAGCAGAGTAGGCCACTGCTCCCAGCTGTCGGTGCCGTGCCTGGGTCCCCACGGGCTGCAGCCTGCTCTGCAAGGCCACTGCTTCCTTCTTCTCTTCCTTCTCTCCCAGGTTTTACTGCCGGGCCCGGCAGCAGATGGGAGGGCAGGACGCGGCGCAGGGCAGCGCTTCCAGCGCCAGCTTCCTGCACCGTCACTCGGGCAGCTCCTTCCACTCCTACATTTATGGCCCCACAGGAGTGTCACTCAGCGTGTGAAGGCCACCAGATGATACCAAAGGACAGTGGGAACTTTCTGGCGGAGCGAGGAGGAGAGAAGAACGCCATGGGACGGCGTGCACGCAGTTACAGAGCGCTGCTAAATTCACAATTCAACTGGGACAACCCCAGTGACATCTGCCCCGTGCACACAGTCCTTCGTGGAGGGGACACGCAGGCCAGGTCTCCCTTGGGATGAGCTTATCTCCACACCTCACCTGCCTAAATGGACACCACCACATTTCGGTGGAGCGCTTCTGCTCAATCCTCTAAAATTTTCTGTCATTATGCAGGATATTGATGAAACCCCTACACGTCTCTAACACAGTGGCCCAGCTCACCGGACTAGGAGAGCAAAAACTCAAAATGTATCACGTCAGTGATACACATCCTTTCGACCTGTAGTTAAAATGCTGGCAGAGCCCTGGCTCTCGCCACAGGCACCACCAGATCCTCCTCACACCAGGGGAGAGATGGATTCAGACAGGATCTCATTCATCCCAACACACAATTACTACTCGCATGTAGACACTCAGTTACTCATTTTATCTTGGTAGGCTACAAGGCAAACAAATCAAAATGCTCAGCTAAAAGCAACAAGCACCTAACTAGAAGCAAAACATTTGAAACGAACAGCAAGAACTGACAGAAATCACGTCACCACAGCCATAAATTAACACTGTAGACACCATCAATATGCAGCAAACTATCTCCATCTTGAATACAAAGGTGCACCCTAAGTGAGGGAAAAACTGGAAACTGAGATCTTTTGTGGTTTCTGTCAATGTGGTGAGAAATACTTCCTTGTCTTTTACCACAGTGACCAAAACTGAGAGGAAAAAAAAAAAAAAAGAAAAAAAAAGGTGGTGCTTCAAAGCATTTCAACAATGAAAATGCAAGAGAAACCTCAACACCAGACCTCTGCTTGCTTGAGAACTTAAGAGTTCAAACACAGATTCTTCCTGTCACTCCATCACCGTTCTTTTTTTGTTTGGGGGTTGGTTTTGGTTATTGGTGGTGGGTTTTTGGTTTGGTTGGTTTTGTGGTTTTTTTGTTTTTTTTTTAATAAAGGTGCCTTTTCCCTGAGGCACAGCACTACACCAGCAGGCTACAAGCTCTGGTGGGCAAGATCTACAATTCTCAGGGCACAAAACTCTTTTTTTAATATGACAGGACATAATCTGAATTCACCACTTCTACCAATACATTAAATCAGCAGAGTTTACAGTAATTTCCTAATGATCCCCCAGTACCTCACGGGCTCTTGTAAATATATTGCTCAGACAACAGTATCCCATGCCTAAGCACAAGTAATTTTTGTATAAAAAATCCTCTCCACCCAATAAAAAGAAATTACTACCAGATGGCACTGCCCAACACCTTGAATTTATTACTAACAGGTTCATCATTGATTAGCACTGTTATTCTTCCCCTCAATTTTGTTTCAGGCTTCAACAAAGTAACTGTAACCAGATGCAGTGACAAGAAAAATTTAACAGTTTCTACAAACTCCCTCCTCGCACTCAAAATTTTGGAGATTTTGGGAAAGCCCTCTCCCTAAGTCAATCATTAATACTTGTGAATATAAGGACTCCATAGAACAGGAGCAACACAGAAAAAATCCCTGCAAGCAGCAGTTACCCCAAGGAGAGAGAACAAAGGTTACCTGTGCCAGCTGAAGGTGGGCAATGTGCTGTGTCCAGCAAAAAGCATCCTGAAAACACTGTCTATACCTAGGAATGTTGCTTATCCAGTAATATATATTTAATATATATTTAACCTTCTATACGTTTTTTAATCTGATGCTGAATCTGTATCTTTCAGAAAAGCAGAAAGGATTCTTGAGCAATTTGAATTATTTCTAAAGTGAAATCTTTAGATCCAGTGGGATCTTCTTAACCCAGATCTATCCTATAGCGACAACCTATTTTGACACAGCTGCTTCAGTGGGACTGCTTTTAGGGAAGCATGAGAGTGAGGGACACCTTCCCTCCTCTCCAAGAGGCCTTACAGAAACTGCCACAGCATCTGCAAAGAGCAGAAATGTGAAGCCCTCGATTTTACCTTCCACAATACATTAATTGTGAAGGATTCGGGGTGAGAAGGAAAGCCCTGGCCTTTACTTGACAGTTATCACCAGGCACCAGTGTTGGTACTGGAGCCCTCCAAGGGGCAGGGCATTCACAGCCTCTCCCCACTTCTGCAAAGTGGGTTTTTGTTTGTTTGGTTTTTTTACAATGGTCAGCCTCCTTTTTCAGCTAGACCTTAATGGCTTGTCAACAGATCCATCAGATCTGCTTCAGATTTCATGGCAAGATAATACAGTATTCAAGACACAAAGCAGGATATATCTGAGACACAAGCAGTGCTAAATCACAGTACGCATGAAAGCCGAAACTCAAGTTTAAATCTGGGGGCTACCTAGGCGTGATCATCAAACTCACTGCTGGCACACGCCCGCAAGCCTCGGTTTGCCACTGATCACCCATCCCTCCAAACTCATCTAAACACGGCACAGTTACCCATGTGCACACCGCTGTTTCCACCCGAAGACCTAGATTCTCACGGCAGCACAGGTGATCTCCACCTCTGACCACCTCTCCTCCTCACCCAGCACACAACCCGTGCGTTCCTACCGCCTCGTCCCCTCCAGAAGCACCACCCCACCCGGCCCTGCTGCCTCTCCCAGCCCTTGCCCCGGGGGAAACTGTGCTTTAGGAGCTGGAGGCCAGTTTTTCCACACGTGCTCACCCAAGGCCCACGACTTCACCGACAATCCTGAAAAGCACCAACTGCATCAGCGGATTTCCACACGCCAGCCAAGGCCAGCACCCTCCCGAGAATCGTTTCCTCGAGACAAATTTCACGCGCCCGTGTGCGTGCCCGCCTTCACAACCAGGAATTTCAGCTACTTAGTTCCTGGTTGTGTCAAAACCCATTTTGACAGCGAACGCATCACAAAATCAAACAAAGGGCAGCCAATGAGGCGGCCGCCCCGCACGGCTCGGGAGCGGCCCCGAGC
>VXBU01017831.1:40181-53413 GCA_013400315.1 Bombycilla garrulus | reverse complement strand
GGGCCCGGCGGCCGCCGGCTCCGGCCCCAGCGCTGTCTCCTGTTGTTCAAGGGCTCCTCTCACCTGCCTCAGCAGCTGAAGTTCACGACCTCCGACTCCTGCGACCGCATCAAGGACGAGTTCCAGCTGCTGCAGGCCCAGTACCACAGGTACGTGCTGCCCCCGGGCCCGCGGCTGTCCCGCAGCCCCGCCGTGCCGATGCACGGAGATCGCTCCCATTCCTTCTGCTCGTTGCTTCGCTCCGGGGACCGGATGAGAACGTGGGGAAGGGGACCGGGTCGAGTAGCCTGGGACACCTTTGGCTGGAGGAGGACCTCGGGCACGGCGTTGGTTGTGTCCACATGGGAGCCTAGCGAGGAGAACGCCCATTCCCTTCTCCAGCCAAGGTCTTTCCTCCAAGTGCTGCTCAGCCAGGACTGCACAGACACTTGCCAGGCCTCCTTCCTCTTGCTGGGAGTTTTCCTCAGTTTTTCTCGCTGGCTGCCATTCCTGGACTGCAAATGCTGCAGGGAGCACTTAAATCCAAAAGCTTCTACTTTTCTCTGTGTGTGTGTGTGTTTGTGTGTGTGTGTGTGTAAATAGTGCTGCTGACCCAAAAGCTGGCTTGAGACAATCTGTTGCTTTGCGTGTGTGTCTGACATAAACATGAAGCCCTCAGGTTTAAATTGTCTGGGTGATACCCTCTGCCGCAGCCTGGCCCTGGGTTTGGTGTGTGCATTTGTGCCATGTGGCTGCAATGTCCCCCAGACGGGCTCTGCCTGCAGGCAGGTTGCAAGTTTGCGGTGGTGTCATTCTGGCAGGAGCAGGCAGAAAAGCTGCTGGGAAGTGGCCATTTCCTGGTGTCTCTGTGCCTTGGCAGTGCCATCGGGGGAGTAGGGCAGCCCAAGGAACGTTCCCGCTGAAAGGGAAGCTTTCCCCCCACGCTGCTCCACCCCCTTGGACTTAATCTGCTCAAGAAGGAGCAGGTTTTGTGTAGGTGAAGCTGTTTCTTGTTTGAAACATTAAACCACAGCACATGCTGGCTGCAGTTGCTCGGCTGGTGAGTTGGAGTCTCATAAAACATTGGGAGCAGCGGCACTTTCTCTGAAGGGTGTGAAGAATCTAAGAGAGAAGAAAAATCCTTGCTTCTGGAGGGATGTGCTGCACTTGCGCCTCCCCCCCTTCCCCATGCAGAAATGGGTCTGGCTTTGGTTTTGATGTTGTATTGGAACATCTCTTGAGTGCTGCAGACAGGTTCTGTGCCAGAATCTGTCCCCAGCTGCCAGCGATCTGTTGAGGAAAGGCAAACCCCTCCCAGGGCAGCCAACTCCGCTTCTCCCCGGCGTTCTGCTTCCTGTGGAATGGATTTGCCTGAGGGAGGTCAGTGTTCTGCTGGTGGATAGCCTTGTGTCCTTTTCCTGAATGTGTGCTGGGGGGACTCCAGCTGAGAAAGCGGGAGCAGGCTCTGTGCGGTCACCACTGTGCCAGCAGAGCCTGTCTGTGCTCTGCCCACCCCTTGAAGTCCAGACTGTGATGTCCAAGAATCCAGCCTGGCCTGGGACGAGGCCGTGCAGGAAGCAGCTGCTCTGTGGCGATCAACTCTCTCACCTCCTGTTTGTGGTTTTCTTACTGTTTTCTGGCTTTTCAGCTTGAAGTTGGAATGTGACAAACTAGCCAGCGAGAAATCGGAGATGCAGCGTCACTACGTCATGGTAAGGACCGGCCTGGCAGCCGGGAGCAGAGTGTGTGGGTGGCAGCACCAGCAGGTGCCTGTGCCTGGGCTCTGCCTGGCAGGGAGCCCACGCCCCACAGAGCTCCAGGGCTCTCAGCAGGGCTGGAATTGGCTTTTTTCTGAAAACGGGGCTGTTTTGTGTTGGCTGCATGCAGGGGGTTGTTGAAATGCACGGCAGCAGGGAGTTTTTGATGTAGAAAATGGGGGTGGATGATTGCTTGGCCTGGCTCTCTGTGCCCAAAGGAAGTGACAGCTCTCACACACCTGAGAAGGTGCTGGTGTGCAGGTGTTCGGGGACTCTGGGAAGGTCATGGCCAGTGAGGCACAAAGCAGTGCTCTGAGAAGTCAGGAAACTGGGAAACCCCACAAGCCAGGTGTGAGTTAGGAGGAGAAATCAACTTCTGTGCCAGGGCTAAAGCCTGTGCACCTTGTGGTGACCCCGCCGCCTCGCTGAGCCGTGGTGCTGAGTGCTGGCACGTGTGTCCCAGCACAGGGTGTGCAAGCCACAGGGCAGGGCCTGGTAAAGGCACCAGAAATGGTGCCACGTGTGGGTAGCAGGCTTAGGCTTTCCAAGGAGAAATCTGCCAGGAACCAGCCCTGTTCTGGTGAGCAGGGTGAGGGTTTGCCTGCCAGGTGATGCCCCTGGAGCCCTTGTGGCAGAGGGGAGGGATGCCAGGTGGGGCCGTGGGCTCTCCTTTCCTATCATGGAGTTGAGGAGAGGCTGCAGCACTGTCCATGAAGATGAGCTGGTTCCTGCTTGCCAGCTGCTGCACCTGCCCTGGAAAGAAGAGATAAGATGTAGAAATTAATAGAGCAGCTCTTCACAGCAGAGTTAAGACTTAAAAAAATCAGAAATAAGGGAGCTAGCTGGCCCCTTCATCTTTCTCTGCTGCCCTTGTGGCCAGACCCTGAGGCTGTGGGGAGCAAAGTGTTCTTGGGGCTGGGGACAAGGAGAAGAGGTCACAGCTTTCCTGGTGCATTAATGGGCAATCCTGCCCCGTTCTCACTGGTAAACAATTGCTTCCTGTGCCTCGCAGTCTGCACAGAAACCCTCATCTCCAACAGTGGCCAAGATACATTTATTTTTTTTTTTCCCTTAATGCTGGCAGTCACCAGAATTGATTCAGGTTGCTGTCAGCAGCAGAGGGGAAGGGCTGTTTGTCGTGGCGCAGCGCTGGAGGCTCTGCAGGCGCAGCAGCTCCTGCCTTGTCTGCGTGGCTGAGCCGGAGCTGCTGCTGCTCCCTGGCACGGGAAGCCAAGAGGAGGCTTCCTGAGAATGTGCAAAGCTGCTACAGCTGCTCTGATTTTTGAATAAGTCACAATTGGCAGCTTGGGGGACGGGCTCCTGCTTCCTGCTCAGCCTTCAGAATGCAAAGAAGCCTCGAGAGCCCGCAGCAGGCTGAGATCATTCCGATACCAAGCCGGGCTTCATCGCCTTGTGGCGTCGGTACCAGGATGCCAGTGGCCCTCAATTAAATGAGCACAGATGTGGATTGTTCTTTTCCCTTTGGAAGAATCAGGATTGCAGGCTGCAGGAGGAGATTTCTAAACTCTCAAAACATCAGCTTCTTCCAGGGGTCAGGAATTAGCTGCTTCTGCCAATAGATTGTCTGTAGCTGCCTGTTGCTGCTGTGCAGGGTTTTTCTGGGTGGATTGTTTTTGTGTGTGGAGGGGGGAGGTTTCCACATAACTCCTTCCTAAACAGCTGGAGCTGTGTGCAGCTGGATGTGTAACTTGCTAGATGAAGGCCAGTTGTGATCTCTCCCAGTTGCTGCTGAAGCAGTCAGTCATGTGGTCTTTAGGATACTGGCCAGGCAAAGCTCGCAGAGCCAGGCTGCCTCTCCCCTGGCTGTGCTTAGCAAGTGTGGAGCCCTGAGCCTTTTTGCAGCTTTGACACAGCATCACTCACTCTCACCTTGGTGCAGACTGTGGGAAGGTGTCTGTGAGGGGAGTCCTGTGGGGCAAGTCTCCAGGTGTGGAGCAGGGTGGGCAGGGAGCACTGGAGGGGGTCTCTGTGCTCGCCTCCTGCTGAAGATACATTTATGGGCTTGCCTCTGCTCTCCAGCCATTGTAGAAAACCCTGCCAGGAGTGCAGTGGTGGCTCCCAGCACTCACCTGGCAGAGACTTGACTCACAGTTTGTTTTGTTTCTCTTCTCTCCTGCTCTGCAGTACTATGAGATGTCCTACGGGCTGAATATTGAAATGCACAAACAGGTAGGGGGAAAAGCATCTCCAAGTGCTGTAATTCCTGGGGAGGGTGTGTTGCCTGCTCTGCGTTGCCCTCTGTCACTTCAGCTGCGTTTCAGGAACTAGAAATGCCATCAGCTTCTAAAATGTCAGAGCTGCCTTTAAGTGCAGCCCCTCTCACCTCTCAGGATCACAGTGCTGGCCTGTGGGCTCCCATCCCGGGCTCTGTGCACCCTGTGGTTCTCCCCAGGACCTGAACAGGTACTTGAGCACCAGGAAGGGTCTGGAGCTGTGGCTTGGAGACTCTGTGGCAGCCTGGATAAGTTTGCTCATTACCCTCACTGGTGGTTAAGTTGTTAATTATCTCCAGTGACTAATTACCTGTGGTGTTAACAACATGAGCCTCTTCTGAGCCTGTCTCTATCTGGCTCCAGCTCCAGCCACAAAGTCGGCTGCATGTCGTGGCTCAGTTTTAAGCCTCTTAGCACAGTTCTGTTCCTCACAAAGGCACTTGGTGCTTCTGATCCCATTGCCCTCATTGCTAAGCCCATGAGACTGGCTTCCCTGGGAAAACCTGGATCTTGTCGAAGAATCTGAGCCACAAATCCTCCCTGGTGTCCCACGAATGTCTCCCAGCCTCATCCACTTCCCTGCGGTGCTTCCCTTGGCTGGTTTTGGTGTGTGCCTGTACCCTTGGGCTCTGTATTTCTTTTGACTCCTTTGGAAAATGATTTGCAAAGGACTGGTAGCTTCACTGTTTGCCAGGAGAAAAGCATTTAACACCCCAGAATCTGCCAGTGCTGGTGTGAGGGTAGTGAGGGAGCCGCCCAGCCCCTCTGGTCTCCCCCAGTAGCCCCAGTCCAGCAGCTCAGCTGGGGAGGGGGAGCCTGAGAGGGCTGAGCAGCCTTGGGTGTGTCTGTGTCCGCATGGCAGGTGTAATTCAGCACATCCCCACCTGGGTCTGCAGGAACTTTGCTCTCTGGTTGCTCCGAATTTGTTAAATGAATGCCGGGGACCTGGTGAGGAAGAGGAGGAATAGTGAAACTTTGCTCTTTGCAGTCGTGCTTTCCTTTAACCGTGCAGGGAGGAGCCTTGGGGGGCAAGCTGATGCTTTCAGGAGAGTTTTCTCAGAGCCATTTGGGGACCCAGGCCTGGCCAGGGGAGGGGGAAGGTGGAGCAGCTGATGCTGTGGGTGCTCAGTCCTGAGCTGCCTGACTTTTCCTCTCTATTCCTCCCACCTTTTAGGCTGAAATCGTCAAGAGGTTAAATGGGATTTGTGCACAGGTTCTGCCCTACCTTTCACAAGAGGTGAGTCCCCAGCTGGGGGGTCTGTTGGAGTGGAGGCTGCTGTCCCTCTGCAGCCAGCCAGGTGTCCCAGCCCTCCAGCACAGGCATCTGCCCACCCCTGGGCTGGGAAACCCTCGCTCCCAGCCCGTGGGGGCTGGCCCTTCCAGGCAGAGCTGGCTCCTGTGTGGTGGCTCTCTGTCCCTCCACCCCTTCTGTGGCAGCTGGGGACAAATGGCTCCCTGCTCTCTCCTGCTCTCTCCTGCTCGTGGCTCCTGAGCCATCAGCCGTGTCTGCACTGGGAGCTTTGGGTGCTAATCAGGGGAGAAGGACACTTAAAAAAATACCTCCATATGGCTCCTCTTTGAGATCTGCTTCCTCTGCCTCATTAATTAATGCAGCTGATGGGCTCCTCCCACTCCCCTGAGAAATTAATTGGGGGAGGGGGTGCTTGGGAGTTGCTGTCTGAGGCAAGGCGCTTCCAGAGCCGTATTTTCTGTCTCCTCATGGAGGCTGAGCTCCGAGCAGTTCTGGCCCTTTGGGGGTTGGAGGTTTCTTGCTTGGGGTCAGCTCTGGGCTTGGGGCACAGGTTCAGTTTTTCCCACCCACCTGTTCTTAGGACGGACAAAGTCACTTGCTGATCAGATCAGAGCTGCCTAATAACTAAGCCTCAGCTAAATCTTTTGCATCTTAATGCAATCCTTAACCCTGTCCTGCTGCCAAAATGAAAAGAAAAATCCCCTTGCTGAAGTGCAGTGGACGGGCCTGGTGTTTCAGAGACCTTGTGCTCTGCAAGAAGCAAGTACAATTCTCCTTTTTTTTTTTTTTTTAAGTATATGATACATCCATTTTTTTCTGCCTGTGGCTGGAACACCCAGCAGCTGCTGCAGTTGGTATCCAGGACGTGTCCCAAGGAACTTCCCAAGAGCTTCTGATTTTAGGCTTGTTTTTTTGTTAGAGGGTTTGTGTAGGTGAAGGGTGGCAGGATGAGAGACCCTGCCCACCTTGGAGCCTTCTGGCCGAGGATCCCTGGGTGTGTGGAGAGCAGGATGAGGGTGGGGGTGTTTAACCTGAGGAAGGGGATGAGACAAAGGTGCTTCCTTCCCTGCTCCCTGCTGCCCCTTCCCTGCTCCCCCTGGGTGTGAGGCCCTTGTCTCAGGTGAGGTGTGTGCAGGTGTCTCCAGTTGTGGGGGAACCAGCCTGACTGTGTGGACTGGGTCCCTGCTCTGCTTCCCTGTGGCACCCAAAGTGACCCCAAATTCCTCTGTTTTCTCCTCACCAGCATCAGCAGCAAGTCTTGGGAGCCATTGAACGAGCTAAGCAGGTCACAGCGCCAGAACTGAACTCCATCATCCGTGTACGTGGTGCATGTTTAGTTTGGGTTGGGAGGGCTGGGAATCCAGGCCAGGACACACAGCTGGGCTGTGGATTCCTGACCTGGGGACATCAGGGGATGGCTGCAGCGGGATGAGGCTGCAAGGCCGGGCTGATTCCACCCAGGCTTGCTGTGCTGTTTGCAGGCACCCCTGCTCTGTGTCAGGAGAGGAGCTTTGGTTTTGAGCAGGAGCTGCAGCAGGCACTGGGCATGAAAACACCATCTGCTCCTGGTCAGAGTTGTGAGGGAGGGCTTTAACTGCAGCCCTGGGACGTGCCAGAGCCTCAGGCCAGGGTGTCCTGTGGGGTAGGGGCTGCGTGTCCTGCTGGGGACACGCTGTTGAGTCTTCTCCTGAGGTTGTCACAGCTGCAGAGCTCCAGAACCTCTTCACCTCTTCTCCCACCCAACCCTGAGGCTGCAGTGCCCTCAAGCTCCCTGAGGTCACTGGTTTCAGTTTGACTGCTGGCACACTGACCAGTGCAGGCCGTGGTTTGGGGGTCCGAGCGCACTCCAAATGACAATACCCCGTTGTGTCTGTGTGTCTGTCCATCGTTCCCTACAGCAGCAGCTTCAAGCTCACCAGCTGTCGCAGCTCCAAGCCCTCGCTCTGCCTCTGACTCCGCTCCCCGTGGGGCTGCAGCCCCCGTCGCTCCCCGCCGTCAGCGCCGGCACCGGGCTCCTGTCGCTGTCGGCCCTGGGCTCGCAGGCTCACCTGTCCAAGGAGGACAAGAACGGCCACGACGGGGACGCCCACCAAGATGATGACGGCGAGAAATCGGATTAGAGAGCCCGGGGGGCGGGGGAAGGGGGCTGTCTGGGGGAGGGAGGGGGCGGGTTCGTGCAAAATGCAGTATCTCTCCCTGCTTGCTGTGCAGCAGGGCCGTGGTGACCTGTGCTGGGTGGCAGCTCCACAGGCCTGTCCCCACGGGCGGGTGGCAGGGCCTGGGCGTGTCCCCAGCGCCGTCCCCGGCTGCTGCACAGCAATGCAAGCGCCGTAGCGTTACCCGTGTGGCCAATCGTGCTCTCCCCGTGCCCAGCCTGCCTTCCCTGTCCCTCCCACTCCGTCACAGAGCCGAGCCAGCGGCTGCCTTGGGCCGCTCTGGGGCCGCTTTGCCCCCTGGCCGTCCCAGCTCCTCGGTGCCGTGTGGCCCCTCCCTCCACCTGCTGCTCCCCCCTCGGTATTTAAAGATTGCCCCTCGATCCTAACGGTTCTGCACAACTCCCTGCTAGGATCCCTGGCCCGGAACAATCTCCTCCCTTCCCCAGGCGCTCTTGGTCTCGTGGCATCGCCCTGGCCCCGTGTCCCCCACGCCCCTCCTGCACTAATCCCAGGCCGGCGCCTTGCTGTTCTGCATGTACCTGTTCTCAAGCAGCTCTGGCTGCCAGGGGCTTCACCCTGGGCTGGAGGGGGAGCCTGTGCCACCTGCTCCCCCTCAGCACAGCACCCGGCTCCGGGGGCCCAGGGGCAGAGGGGGCAGGCGGACCCAGAGCCTTCCCCGGCCTCCCCCTCCCTGTGCCCTGCCCTGTGTAGAGGATACAGCAGCTTTCTCTGTTCTTATCTCCGTGCGCTAGCGTGTCTTCTTAAAAAACAAAAATGGAAAAAAAAATAAATAATAATCTGGTGTTTGTATATAGTTCTTTAGAAAGATCTTGTTTTGCTTTTTGTGTTTAATCACTTGACCTATAATAAGAGGAACTGAAAATGCTGTATCAAGGACGTACAAGCTGTGCCTTTCAAATAAAGAAATAAGAAGGTTGGTTAAAACTGTGACTTGCTGCTGCTTTCTTGCTGCCTTTGGAACGACTTTAAAATACTTCCCTGTGTTTCCTGTCCCTTCAGATGGGGGAATCAGCTGGGGAGAACAGGGAGTGTTCCTGGTTCATCTGTGCTGTGGGATGTGTCTGGAGATGCAGCCCTCCTTCCTTCAGGTGGTAGCACATCCCAGATTATTCCTTTCTTGTTGGATGTGCTGCTTTCCCTCTCTGGAGGTTTCTCTGGGAGCCAGGACGAGCAGGGTTAACACTCACACCTCTGGCTCTGGATTCTCTCCCCCTGTGGCTCTGGGACACCCCTGCAGGAGTGGGGCTGTGCCACAGCTGAAATGGGCTGGAACCGGGGCCACGAGGATGCCCGGGCAAAACCAGAAAAGGTGAAAGTGGTCGGTGGTGAAAAGGGAGCGGGGACTCTCCAGAAGAAAAGCAGGGAGTGAAATGCCCCCAGGGTCTATCAGCTCTGTGCTGGTTTGGTGACACATGTGGAGGTCCCTTCGGGCTGCCACAGGTCTGCTCTGTGTGTGCATAATTCATCTTTCCTGTGGGCACGGAGGATAAGCTACTTCTGTGGCTCTCAGGCCCCTCTGGAAAATCTGGCCTGCGTTGCCCTGGGGCTGAGATTGCTGTAATGGAATTGGCTCTCGATAATTAGAGCTGTCCTCTGCCTTCAGATCCTGCTCCACCCTGATAACATCTTCCCCTCGCTATCTCTTAGGCCAGTCGGAGTGGGAAAATTTCCTTCCTCTGGGGAGGAAGCCGTGCTGGGGGAGTCCTGGTGCAGCCAGCACTGAGGGGCTGGTGGGTTACAGAGCCTGTGGGCAGCACCAAGGCTGGACAATGTTCCTGTTATCTGCCCAGTCAGCTAACCCGGGCCAGGCACGGCTGGGCCAGGCTGGCCAGAGCCAGGGCTCTGTGCAGGAGCACGGCTGTGCTGCTGGCCACTGAACCCTGGCTGGTGGCCCAGGTTCTGCAGGGGGGGTCTCTGCCCTGTCCCCTCCCAAACCAAGCACCCGCTGCTCCCCAGGGCAGATCCGAGCACAGAGCCCGTGGGGAGAGCAGAGCTGCCGTGTGCCAGGGGCTGGCGTGACCCCAGTGCCCTTGGGGGGGCTGCAGCACCGGGCAGACCCTTCCAACCCCTGGCACTGCCTGGGGCTCGCACTCCAGAGCTGCCGGAATGCTGCCGATGCAGCCCTGCGCTCCTGCAGCTGCTCTGGGGTCTGTGCTGACACCCGGCAGCTCCCTGCTGTGAAAGGACAGCACAGCTCCGGGCCCGGACAGCTGCTGGAGCCACCCCTGCTCTGGCAGCACCCGCGGGAGCTTCCCCAGGGCTCTCACCGGGATCTGCCTCAGGGCTCTCACCGGGAGCTGCCCCGCGGCTCTCACCGGGATCTTCCTCAGGGCTCTCACCGGGAATTTCCCCAGGGACTCTCACCGGGAATTTCCCCAGAGTTTTCACCGGGAGCTGTCCCAGGGCTCTCACGGCGATGTCACAGGCTCAGATTCTGCCTGGGGGTAAGGGGATGTTACTCCTGGTGGATGTGCAAGGGAGGAGGATTTAGCAGAAATCGTTCAGAGCTGCTTTCAGGAACAGAGATCCCTCTTGTTGGAGCTAATCAGCAGCTCAGTGGGCGAGGGGGTTGGACAAAGCACGAGGCTGCTGGGGAGCTGCACTGGGTTTTGGGGATCTCCTTGCTCCCTATGGGAGACTAACCCTCTGTTAAAGTACAGAGAGAGACCTTGTGGGGTCTCCAAATCCCCTGCACCTTCCAGCAGATGCTGAGCTGAACCCTGTGCTCCACTCCTGCTTCCCATGGTGTTCCATTCCCAAATCACTTCTCTGCATGCTGGGGGCACCCTGATACCCCATCCTTCTGAGGAGCAGAGCTGTTCCCTGTGCCTCCAGCCTGGCTCTGTTTGCCCCTCTCCAAAAGGAGCCATTTCACAGGACACCTGCCCAGATTTGGGCTCAAATCTTAACTGCATAACAAGATCTGCAAATCTAACCCACACAGAGAGTAAAGAAAAGGGTTAAAAACGCCTCCCTCGTGACTCTCCCAGTAGCTGCAGACTTGAGGAAACAGCTTCTCTCCTTCCAAACAGGCCTTGTAACCTCCCAGAAGGCAGCAGCCCCTCTTGGGCCCTGCAGAACTGCGCAGCACCAGCAAGGACACAGCTGACAAAGACCCAGAGCTGCTCAGGGATGGTTTGAGACTGGCTCCTGGCAGAGAATCTCCTTCTCCTCATGTTCCAGAGGTCGTGGTGCCCAGAGTGGGACAGGCTGATGGTCTGAGAACGAGCTCTGCTGCTCCAGGATCCTTTCCTGAGCAAAAACTCAGCAGAACCCTGGCTCATAAAGGGTGGGTAGAGAGGGATCCAGTGACAGCCACTGCCCTGCTGCCCACAGGGGCTGTGCTGGGCACAGAGGGAACGGGGCAGAACCCACCTGGCAGTGACATCCTGACCACCAACAGCACAGCGTTAACCCAGGCTCGACATGGATTCCTGCTCACAGCTGCCCGGGCTTTGACAAAACTGCTGCCACTCATCTCCTCTCTTCCACCTGGAGGGTCAAAACCCAGCCTCCTTCCTCCTCCCCACAGTGAGCAGGTGCCAGTTTTTCACCGGGTTCCACCTGTTTGGGTCCATCCCCTTCCCGCAGGGCAGAACCCCCAGGTTGGAGTCCCCTCTGCCACATCCCCCTCCGGCTGCCACCTCCTGATTTGCCAGCGCAGCTCTGGAGACAATGGCACAGCCTGCACGCCAGGAGTGCTGCTGGAGCGGGGCTTCCTTCCCCATTCCCCGCTAATGCAGGAACGCCGCGCTCTTCCTGGCTGCAGCGAGCACCAGATAAAAGCTAAAGGAGGCATCAATAATTAAAAACCACTCAGAGCTGGTAAGTGCAAACAGGAGCCAGCGCACGGATCGAAGGCAGAGACCGGAGTCTGTCAGCTGCTGGGTTGCTCTGAGGGCTCCCGCTCCTGTTTGCAGTCCCTGGAACCAGGGACACCTGGAGGGGACACCTGTCCCCAAGGGCTCTGGGGACATGTGGCTTTGGAGAGCGGACACCAACACTGGGGGTTTGGGGATGGGGAGCTGCAGGTTGCTCCTGGAAGTGTAGCTCAGGGAACTGGGGAACCTTGATTCCCAGCACAGCTTTGGCTTAGATCTCGCTGATTTGCTGCCAGAGCCTTTCCTCAGTTCCCCTTCCCATCTCATGTTCATTCCAGGACTGGCTCCAGCCAGGATGAGGTCCCTGTTTGTGCCAGCTGCCCTGGGAAATTCACATTTTCCGAGGGTGCCAGGAACTCCTCTCTGCTGAGTTTGTGCCTCCTCATTCAAGCAGGCAAGCGAGCAGCTGACAACAGGAGGATTTGGTGAGCCACAGCCACCCGCAGTGTCTCTGCAAAACGTGGGGGGCTCTGCCCTTGGGCATCCACACTGGAGATGTGCTGGACACAGGAGAACCTGTGGGAACAACCAGACCCACGGCACGGAGCAGGACAGAGCTGGGGCTGCTCTTCCTGCCCTGTGTCCCCCGTCCCAGCCTGGCATTCAGGGAAGGAGCTGAGAGGTAAAATCCCTGGGGTAATTCCAGCAGCAGAAACCTCTTTTGAAGGGATCCAGTTTCAAACAGAGCTCCTGGGTGTCCCAAAGCCTGGGTTGGTTTGGTTTCTCTGCTGCTGATAAACAAAGCGCTGTTCAGAGCATTTGCCTCTTGATCCCAGCCTGGATTTCAAGCCCTCATCCTTTGGGGCTCTGCCACCACCAAGCACGAGCTGTGGCTGCTCCAGGGGGTGGCTGAGCACCCTGCAGTGGTGGCCACCAGGTCTGGGCTGTGGCTACTGCACGGCCGGGGCAGCAGCAGGACCATCTCCTCTTGCTGAGAGGGCTCCAAGGGTTAAGTGCCGTTGTTTTCTGCCATCCAAACACAAATTAATCTCTGGGTTACAGGCTGTGCTGCTCCAGGGCTCATGTCACTCACTGATGGAGGCTGATCAAGACACGTGTGACACCCGTCACTCCGGAGCTGCCTGCTCCAGGTTTGCTCGTGTCGCTCTCCTGAGCCAGGGGAGCACAGAGACTGCCTAAGGAAAGCTGGCAATTTTCAGAGAGGAGTTTTGAAAAATGCTGCAAAACATCTCCTCGCTCTATCCTTCCCTTGAAACACGATCTGAAATGTTTCCAGCCTTTGAAAAGACACTTCCCTGAAAAAAAAACCCTCAACTCTCCCAATAAGGCAACACACACTCACACATACACAGAAAAAACCCTTTAAAACTTTACATTTGGATTAAAATATGCAGATATATGATGTACACACAGAGAACACCTATGTGCCTGCAGAGAAGGGAGGGTTTTGGAGGGTTTGAAGCTGCTGTCCATCACTGCCTGTGCCAGGGATCTGCCCAGTGAACACATGTGGCCAGGGAAAGATAAAAGGGCAAGTTCCAGGGCTGAGTTGGCTCCCTGCTTGGGACTGACAGAGTCTGGGGCCAGCCTGGCCACTGCCGGGTGAGCCCCCAGTCCCGCCAGGGACACAGGGGATGGATGAAGGCACGGGGGCAAAAAGAGGAAAACCTCCAGTGCCCAGCACCTTGTCCCTGCCAGCATGCAGCACGTAAATAACACAATGAATAAAAGATCAGGATGAAATGTGAGGCATTAAATATTTAACCTTGTGCCTGCCTGTGCGGTGCCCAGGTACAGCTGGGTCCTGCAATATTTATATTTTATTTAAAGCTTGTTCCTCACTCGCTTTCACCACCCCCGAGGGCGGTGACGGCACAGCAGCCGCAGCTGGAGGGGTGGCGGGGGGCACCGGGCAGGGACCCTCGGTGGCAGAGCCCCCCGGAGCCCGAGCCCGGCGGCTCCCGGCCCGCCCGGCCCGCGGCCCGCCCGCC
>VXBU01017831.1:17470-29052 GCA_013400315.1 Bombycilla garrulus | reverse complement strand
TTTTTTTTTTCCTCCTGTATTTTTTTTTTCCTCCTTCTTCCTTGCCAAGCAGCAGTCCAGTGCTCAGATTGAAACATCAGCATGTGGGAAGGGGGAGGGATGTTTCTGCCACTCCTTGGCCTCCCAGCCACCGCAGGGACCGAGTGATACGTCCCCCCAGCTGGGGTCAGGAGCCAGCTGGGGGCTGTGGGCAGCAGCGAGCAGCAGCTCCCCGGCACAATCGGATTAGAGCAGACAAAGCGCCCTGAGCAATCTGCCAGCACAGCACGTAGCTTTTCTCTGTTATTAATTTTTTTTTTCTCCTTTGCTGGTGTCAACAAAATCCCCAGACAGAAAAAGCAGAAGAAATAGGAGAGGCGAGGGAAAAAAGCAAGGAATGAAATAGCTGTGGGGATCGGAGAGAGGCCAGTTCGTGCCAGGCATCCTTGTGGTGCCAGGCTGGGGATGGGGGTTCCCCCCATGTGGGAGGAGTTTTTCCTTGGAGGAGCAGCAGATGTGTCTGTGGAGTCTCGTGCCGGTGGGCACTGCAGGGTTGGGGCAGTTTGGGGTCACCCAAAGCTTGCATGGGGCACCTGTGGGGAGAGTGGGGAGGTGCGAGGGGCAAAGGAGAGGAGATGGGATCGGGCCCTGGGTGGCCACTCCCTGTCCAGCTCCTTCCCCCTTGCATGCTGTGGAGGCTGCTGGCCTGAGCTCTGGTCCCACTGCTGAAGCTGCTCTTCTTTCCTCTGCTGCACAGAGCGACTCCGTGGCCAGTGCTCCCACCTCCAAGCCCTCCTCTTCCTCACCACCCCGTGACTCCCCCACGCCTGGCCCCGGGCCCAGCTCGGCCGTCCCGCTCCGGCCACCGCCGGCCAAGGTCCCCACCACCGACACCGTCAGTGAGTGTCCAGGGACAGCTCGGGGTCTGCTCTGCTGTGACAGCTCCGTGGGGCCGGGATGGAGGGGGCAGGAGCCTGTGTGCCACCAGCAGGGCTGGCAGGGCTGTTCTGCTCCACAAAACCAGGCTGTGAGCCGTGGCCAGGGCAGCACCTCTGCCCCTGCCGTGTGCCTGACTGCCCGGTGGGCTGCGACCTGCTGAGGGTGGTGGTCGGGGTAGGGCAGGGGTTCTGTCTGGTTTTTGTTTCGGTGGGGCTGCGTGAAGCTGGGTGCTTCAGGGCTGGAGGAGGTGGCTGTGCAGTCACCAGGTGTCCCTCTCCCCCGGGTGACGCTCGCTCGCGCCCGTGGGCCAGGGCCAAGACGCGGGTCTCTCCTCGTGCAGCTCTCCGCAGCCCCCTGAGCTCCTCCAGCCCCTTCTCGTCCTCGCTGGGGATGATGCCCCACGCCGCCCTGAGCGGGGAGCTCCCGGCCCCCGGCCTCTACATGGGCATCCACCTCTCACCGCAGGTCAGCAGCGCACTGCTCTACGGCCGCTCCCCCGTGGTAAGTGACCGAGGGAGAGCCCACCTGTGCTGGCTCTGTGCCTGTCCCCTGGCTGTGCGCTGTCCCTGGGGCTTGAGCCACGGGCTATGGCTCTAGGAAGGGCTCCCTTCCAGGGGTGGCTGGCTTGTGAGGCTGGTGGAGGCTTCAGCACGCTCAGAGAAGCCTCTGCTGGTTCCACTGGTGTGTGACTGTGTCAGAGGAACCCATTTTGGCCTTGGTCACTGCTTGTGAGGACACAGCGAGCAGGGAGCTTGTGTTGAGCCAGGCTGGCCTGGTTCCAGGGTGTGCAGGGAAAGGCCTGAGCCCAGCTTTGGTGTGCTCTGCTCTGCTCCTCATGTGCCCTTCGCTCTGTGCAGGTGGCGTTTGAGTCACACCCTCACCTGAGGGCGGCCACCCTCTCCTCTTCGCTCTCCACCATCCCTGGAGGGAAGCCGTAAGTGGCTGCACACGCTGGGGCTGCAGGGAGGGTGTGGGCGAGGGGCTGAGTCTGCTGCTGGGGGCATCTTCCTCCCCAGGGCTCACCCAGGGCAGGGCGAGGGGGAGCTGCTCTCCAATCCCAGCACTGCAGTTTAATTCCTGGCAGCTGGCAGTAACAAGGAGCTGGGTAATTAAACCCCTCATTAGCCAGAGCACAACGGGCACCTTTCCCCTTGGCTTGAGCATGGCTAGGGGAGGGGTCACCTCCTGCCCTCGGGCACCACACAGGGCTCGCTCAGGCCTCTCTTCTGCTCCCTTGCAGTGCCTGCTCCTTCCACGTGCTCTGACCCCAAACCCCGCTGCCGGTGTCAGACCCGCTGGGAGCAGCGTGGCAGGATTCTGGCAGGATTGTGCTCTGCTTCTCACTGCTCTGCTCCCTTCCAGCGCCTACTCCTTCCACGTCAGCGCCGACGGGCAGATGCAGCCGGTGCCTTTCCCCCCCGACGCCCTCATCGGCTCCGGCATCCCCCGGCACGCGCGGCAGCTGCACACCCTGACCCACGGCGAGGTGGTCTGTGCTGTCACCATCAGCAACTCCACACGGCACGTCTACACCGGGGGCAAGGGCTGTGTCAAGGTGTGGGACGTGGGGCAGCCGGGCACCAAGACGGCCGTGGCTCAGCTGGACTGCCTGGTGAGGAGGAGCAGGAGGAGGAGCAGAAAAGCTTTGGGGTGGTGCTGGAAGGGGAATGTGCCCCTGTTGCAGTGCAGGGCACAGAGGGGCCTTTCACGCCTGCAGTGAGAGGAGGGGATGTGTCTCCTGCAAGGCCCTGAGTGCTCATCGTGTCCTTCTTGCCCTGTGCCCCCCGTGCAGAACCGTGACAACTACATCCGTTCCTGCAAGCTGCTCCCCGACGGCCGCAGCCTGATCGTGGGGGGCGAGGCCAGCACGCTGTCCATCTGGGACCTGGCGGCCCCCACGCCCCGCATCAAGGCCGAGCTCACCTCCTCTGCCCCCGCCTGCTACGCCCTGGCCATCAGCCCTGATGCCAAAGTCTGCTTCTCCTGCTGCAGCGACGGCAACATCGTGGTGTGGGACCTGCAGAACCAGACGATGGTGAGGTGCGTCTGGGCCAGGGGCTACAACGCGGGCACAGGGGGTGATGCTGGCTGCCCTGACACCTGTGCCCTCGCCCTCTCCATCCCACTCTTTCCCAGGCAGTTTCAAGGCCACACGGACGGTGCCAGCTGCATTGACATCTCTAACTATGGCACCAAGCTGTGGACAGGGGGGCTGGACAACACCGTGCGCTGCTGGGACCTGCGGGAGGGGCGGCAGCTGCAGCAGCACGACTTCAGCTCCCAGGTAGGGCTGGGACCCCCTGGCAGCACCACGGGGCCAGGTGGCACCTGTGGGCCACTGTGTGAGCCTGTGTGTCCCCTCAGATCTTCTCCCTGGGCTACTGCCCCATGGGAGAGTGGCTGGCGGTGGGGATGGAGAGCAGCAACGTGGAGATCCTGCACGTCACCAAACCCGACAAGTACCAGCTGCACCTCCACGAGAGCTGCGTCCTCTCTCTCAAATTCGCCTCCTGCGGTAGGCAAGGGCCAGTTTTTCTGCCTGGGTTGTGGATAGCCTCAAATCCCTTTGGTTTACCACCCCTCCACGCTCAGCTCCCCTGAATGGAGTCCCAGATGTTGACAGCCACTTTGTCCCGTCCCTCACAGGGAAGTGGTTCGTGAGCACGGGGAAGGACAACCTGCTCAACGCCTGGCGCGCGCCCTACGGAGCCAGCATCTTCCAGGTGAGTTGAGGCCTTTTTGGATGATGGTGGTGCCAGGCACCAGCCCTGCTCTCACCTGCTGCCCTCTCACTCACAGTCTAAGGAGTCCTCGTCAGTCCTCAGCTGTGACATCTCCGTCAACGACAAATTCATCGTTACGGGCTCTGGTGACAAGAAGGCCACGGTGTATGAGGTGGTTTACTGACTCTGTCACCGTCCCTGCGCCGTCAGGAACAGGGACACACCTTGCCCAAAGCCACCATGGCTCAGAGAGGCCTCCAGTGCTGGACCTGCCCTCCTGCAGCTCTACGTTTCCTCCACTGCTTTCAGACACCAGCACAAGGCCCCGGCCCCATTCTCCTGCTCCTGTTTGTGCACGAGGCTGGAGGTGAGGGCTGGGTGTACCCTGCCATCCCCTGAGGCCAGGGCTGGACTGGACATCCTGGGCCCTGTCCGTCCCTCAGGCCACCTGCCCAGGGAGCTGGAAAAGCCTGAGAGCGAGTGTCTCCTGAATTACTGCTACTGATTCAATGGCACCCTTTTTCTGCTGCAGAAAACCAGCTCTAAATTATCAGTAAAGAAATGTATTTAACTATGTTTTCAATCCCTTACTAATAAAAAGGAAACAAAAGAAGGGCTGGGCTGGTTCTGGGCAGGGGTCTTTGCCAGCTGGTGCTGCCCCCTGTGCCAAGGGTTGGGCTCTGAAGGGTGTCCTGAGGCACAGCTTTTGGCCAGCAGCAGCGGGGAGGACGCTCCCAGGGTGGCAGAGGTGTGGCCGCTTGCCTGCTGCGGCAGCCCCAGCTCCAGCAGCTCTGTGGTGCCTGTGGTGAGCTGTGGCTGGAGGCAGGAGCCCAGAGCCTGCTCCCTTGGCAGCCCCGGGGCTCTCGGGAGCGGCCCTGCTTGCCCACGGCAGTGCTGGCGGGCGGCCAGACCGATAAGGCAAGCGCTGAGCGCTCCCATCTCATTTCCGTCAGAAACCGCTTCCTCCAGCGCCGGCCTCTCCTCCCACAGCCCACGGAGCAGAGGCACCACTGCGCTCTGTGCCCACGCTGCCAGTCCTGGCTCCTGCTCCCTGCACGGCCCAGGAATGGGCTCTGCCCACACAGGAGCTGCCCCAGACCCACCCCAGCATAGGAACGGAGCAGCAAGTTGTGACCAAAAGGGACAAGGCTCCTGCCATGCTCTCACCGTTTCTCCCCTGGCTCCATCCCACCCCCACAGAGCATCGAGGCTACTGCCCAGGACAAGGCACAGCTGCCTTTTTTTGGTTTGTTTTTATTATTAAATACACCCTGGGAGGCACAAAGGGAAGTGAGGCCAGAGCCCATCCACCCTGGCAGGCCCAGAGCCTTAAACAAATAAAAACCCCACAACAAAAAAGTTAAAAACAAAAATTAAAAAAGCACCCAAACAAAACCCCCTAACAATGCCAGACCTCCCCCCCATCTCCATCTCCCACACTCTAGATTTAGAAAGAAACCCACAAAGAACAAAACAAGGAGAAAGTCCCCAGGAAATCCACCCCGAGCGGCAGTCTTGCACGATGCTTGACCACGGTCCCAGGGCCACCTCCACCCCTCTTTGCTCTCCTCCAGCTGGGATGCCACAGCCACTGGCTGCGTGTTCTTTGGGAAGTCAGCAGCAGGGCAGGTAGAGTCCACCTGTCCATCCACGTGGACACCTGCCTGTCCCGCAGTTGGCACCGGTCGGGCTCAGTAAATGATCTCGTAAACTGTCGCTTTCTTGTCCCCTGAGCCAGTCACGATGAACTGGTCATCCGTGGAGATGTCGCAGCTGAGCACGGAGGAAGTTTCCTTCGACTGCAGAGAAAAGGGGTGAGCACAAGAAGCACCCCCAGAGCAAGATCCCAACCCCTGCTTCATGGGGAGGCTGCATGGACGAGTTTATGGGGCTCGTTATTGCTGGCACATAATTAGAGATGGGTTGTACCGACCCCTGGGTCGTAAGTGACCTTGGATCAGCTCCTGGATCAGCTCCTGGCAGCCTCAGCCCCAGGAACCCCCAGCCCTGCTGGCTGCTCACCTGGAAGATGCTGGCTCCGTAGGGCGCCCGCCAGGCGTTGAGCAGGTTGTCCTTCCCGGTGCTCACGAACCACTTCCCTGGGAGGGACAAAGCAGCCTCGTGTCACCAAAGCAGTCCCAGCAGCTGGACCCTGCCCAGGCTGTGAAACACACAGAGAGGCAGCCACATCTCTGCCAGCCATGACCCAAGGGAACACAAAGAGGAGTTTGGCTCCAGTACTGCTCCAGGAGGGGTGGACACGCCTTCTGTGACCGTAATCCACCAGGACAGGGCTGGCTACTGGAACAAAGCTCGCCCCCAGTGCAACGAGCCCTGTGACACACAGACAGAACCAGAGGTGGCATCCAGAGCCAGGAGGGACCAGGAAAAGCGAGCCTACCACAAGAGGCGAATTTGAGAGAGAGGACGCAGCTCTCGTGGAGGTGCAGCTGGTACTTGTCGGGTTTGGTGACGTGCAGGATCTCCACGTTGCTGCTCTCCATCCCCACCGCCAGCCACTCTCCCATGGGGCAGTAGCCCAGGGAGAAGATCTGAGGGGACACACAGGCTCACACAGTGGCCCACAGGTGCCACCTGGCCCCGTGGTGCAGCCAGGGTTCCCAGCCCTACCTGGGAGCTGAAGTCGTGCTGCTGCAGCTGCCGCCCCTCCCGCAGGTCCCAGCAGCGCACGGTGTTGTCCAGCCCCCCTGTCCACAGCTTGGTGCCATCGTTGGAGATGTCAATGCAGCTGGCACCGTCCGTGTGGCCTTGAAACTGCCTGGGAAAGAGTGGGATGGAGAGGGCGAGGGCACAGGTGTCAGGGCAGCCAGCACCTGCAGCAGGCAGCGTGGGCAGGGCAGCACCCAGCAGCGAGAGGCTGCAAGGACCAGCTCTGTCCCATGGCCAGGGTTAGGCACAGGGAGGGACACGGACGTGCTGCAGGGGACTGAGTGGTCCCTGGCCCGAGGAGCCCCCAGCACTCCTGCCCACGCTCCCCCTGCCCCAGAGTCACCTGACGAGTGTCTGGTTCTGTAGGTCCCACACCACGATGTTGCCGTCGCTGCAGCAGGAGAAGCAGACTTTGGCATCAGGGCTGATGGCCCGGGCGTAGCAGGCGGGGGCAGAGGAGGTGAGCTCAGCCTTGATGCGTGGCGTGGGGGCCGCCAGGTCCCAGATGGACAGCGTGCTGGCCTCGCCCCCCACGATCAGGCTGCGGCCGTCGGGGAGCAGCTTGCAGGAACGGATGTAGTTGTCACGGTTCTGCACGGGGGGCACAGGGCAAGAAGGACACGATGAGCACTCAGGGCCTTGCAGGAGACACATCCCCTCCTCTCACTGCAGGCGTGAAAGGCCCCTCTGTGCCCTGCACTGCAACAGGGGCACATTCCCCTTCCAGCACCACCCCAAAGCTTTTCTGCTCCTCCTCCTCCTCCTCACCAGGCAGTCCAGCTGAGCCACGGCCGTCTTGGTGCCCGGCTGCCCCACGTCCCACACCTTGACACAGCCCTTGCCCCCGGTGTAGACGTGCCGTGTGGAGTTGCTGATGGTGACAGCACAGACCACCTCGCCGTGGGTCAGGGTGTGCAGCTGCCGCGCGTGCCGGGGGATGCCGGAGCCGATGAGGGCGTCGGGGGGGAAAGGCACCGGCTGCATCTGCCCATCGGCGCTGACGTGGAAGGAGTAGGCGCTGGAAGGGAGCAGAGCAGTGAGAAGCAGAGCACAATCCTGCCAGAATCCTGCCACGCTGCTCCCAGCGGGTCTGACACCGGCAGCGGGGTTTGGGGTCAGAGCCATGAGCAGAACACTCGCGGTGATGCCAGCTGGGCACACAACAACCACAACAACAACCAGGTTTCCCCCAGGCTGTGCTCCCCTTCCCTGCTGCCCCCAGCTTGTCCCCACAGCCCAACTTCACCCTCACAAGCCACCCCGTGCCCTGCCCCACTTACGGCTTCCCCGAGGTCCCCACTGGCATGCCGGTCACCAGCCCAGGGACGCGCATGTGGGGGTGCGGATCGTAGCCCACCTGCAGGGGACAGCGGGTGAGAGCGGCTCACCCTCCCTGGCCCCACGGCCCCACGGGGACGAGGTCACGCACCAGGGGCGAGCGCCCGTAGCCTCCGGCTCCCACGGCGGCCGCGGCCCCGTTGAGTTGTGGGGACATGAGGTGGAGGCCGGCGTAGGCGCTGCTCCCGGCCACGTCCCCGTTGACCGCAGGGTGCGCCAAGCCGAAGGCGGCCGAGTAGGGGCTCTGCACTCCCAGCGGATTCCTCAGGCCCAGGGCTGGTGGGAGAGAGGCAGAGTGAAGGGATGTGGCCCTGGAGACAGAGCCTGGGGTCCCACCCAGGCCCCAGCGGGGCCAAGCTCACCCAGCGGGTCCACGGGGACCTTGGCAGCGGTGGGGCGGAACTGCTGGGCACCGCTGGAGCCTGGCAGGGTGTCACCCTGGGACGTGGGGGTGCTGGACTTCAGGCTGGGCGTCCCTGCCTTCTCCACCTGCCAGGAACAGAACGGGGAGGTGGCAACTGCCCCACGCTGCTGCCAGGGGGTGCCTGTCAGCTCCCCCTCAATGACAGCCCAGCCCAGAAGTGCTGAAGAGGCAGCGGGAGGGGATCTGAGCTCAGATCTAACGGAGCAGGAGCCCCTCCCTGTCCCTCCAGCACTTTGCCCCGTGGGTTTGGAGGCAGAGGGACCCATGTGTGGCCACTCTGTCAGCCCAGCTGGAGCCACAGGGACACAAGGACAGCCCCCAGGAGAGTCACACGTACCGTGGGTGCGTCCTTGCTCCGAGATGGGGACGTGCTGCTGGAGGAGGCCATGGAGGTCGGGCTGAGGGGCATGGCCTCCTTCCTGCCCAGGGGGACCTTCTCCACCCCGTTCTCCCGGGACGAGTAGGAGTGGACGCTGTGTGGGGAGGAGGGGTCCTGCGGGGGGAGGGAAATCAGCAGGGAAGAGCAGGGAGGAGAGCAGGGATGTGCCAGGTTATGGCGAGATGGTGGCTCAAGCCAGGGCCAGGCTGCCAGCCGGGATCCTGGGGCTCACTGCTGCTGCTGGCCAGGGTCAGGGAGCACAACTGCCACTGGCACCTCCCCGTGATGCCCAGCTCTGCCTGGAGCAGCCTGTCAGCCCCACCCTCGGGGATGGACAGCATACACTGAGCCCAGACCCCTCCCGGTATCCCGCACACACTGACCCCAGACCCCTCCCCATGTCCTGCATACGCTGTCCCCAGACCCTCCACATGTCCCACACACACTGACCCCAGACCCTCCTGGTCTCCCAGCACACACTGACTCCAAACCCTCCCAGTGTCCCAGCACATTGAGCCCAGACCCTCCCCATGTCCCAGCACGCTGACCCCAGACCCTTCCCATGTGCCAGCACACACTGACCTCATCCACCACCAAGTTGTCTTCACTTTTGTCGGCATCGCTGCCCTGAAAGGCGGAGCGCGGTTGGAGCCAGAGGGGCCACAGCCTCCCTCACTCCCGCCTGGAGCTGTGCCAGAGGCAGGGGCAGCTCCATTCCTGACCCCCCAGGAGATGACGGGGTCACCCCAAGCCCCCCAGCCCTGGGCTCACATAGTCTGTAACAAACTCCTTCTCCTCCACCTTCCTCTTCTTGCTGCTGCTCAGGTACTCGGCGATGGCTCGTGCGCGGTCCCCGTTGGACAGCGCCAGGGAGCTCTGGGACGAGGGGATGCAGGGTCAGGGCTGGGGACGCTCTGCCCAGCTCCTGGACAGGCAGCACCGAGGCAGGGCTGACCCCAGGAGCGTGGAGGGCCCCAGCCCAGCCCTGTGTCCTGACCACAGCCGGCACAGAACGGTGCAAGAGAAGAAAAAGGCACTTACGGGGCCGGGGTCTCGGTCTGTCGCTGTGGCAACGCAGAGGAGCAGCAGGAGGAGGAGGAGGAGGAGGAGGAGGAGGGAAAGGGGGACACGCTGTGTCACCACCAACAGCCCTCCAGGAAAGCCACCCACTTCACCCACGGGTGCTGGGGCGTCCAGCAGGGCCAGAGCAGTATGACAGCAGCAGGGTGGTCCTAGAGCCCCCCAGGGATGACCAGCCCACCTCACCCCCCTCCCACGAGGGTGCTGGTCACTGGAGGATGCTCCCCACCCAAACCCATTCCCCTGCCCCTCCAGCCCAGCAGGCAGCTCTGAGGCACGAACAAGTGGCCCCCACCCCAGGGAAGCGTCCAGGTAAGAAGGTCATGGGGAGCAGAGGGAGCCCCAGGGCCCAGCACCACCTGTTCCCAGGTTCACTCAGACCCAGCCACCCCAAACTCTGGCTCCCCCCGCACTCACCCCGGGACTCTGTGTCATGGACTCCTCGGTCATCCTTGGCGAGGAGCTGGGCCTGGGCCCCCAGTGCCCCCGAGAGTGCCAGCAGCCCCGAGGCGCTGCTGATGCCAGCGAGGCCAGCGGGCTGCATCCCAGAGGGGTGGGGGGTCAGCGGGATGGGGGGAGCGTGGTGCGAGAGGTGCTGGGTCTGGAGCTGGTGCTGGAGAGGAGAGGGGAGAGCAGAGTCAAAGGGCTGTGCCAGGACAGCTGCGGGGCAAGGGAGGGGCAAGATGCAGCCCTGGGTCAGTCAGGAACAGGGCCTGCGTGTGGAGGGGCAGGGCAGGCACCCAGGGTGTCCCCAGCAATGCTCTGGGGGCCACCACATCCCTCCCACAGACCCCTCCCACCTGGGCTGGACAGGGACCTGCTGCAGTCTCGAGGGAATAATGGAGTGGGGACGGTGGTGACTCCCTCCACCCAGGCCACAGTGACACGAGCCAGCCACCACCCCCACCCCCAGCTGCACCTCCTGCACCCCGAGTCCTGCTGGCAGCCCCCAACCAGCCTGGTTTGTCCCTCTCCTCCCCTCGATTCAGCCACGAGTGGGAGCAGGCACGAGGAGCAGGGGCTGGAGAGGGCTCAGCGCAGGGATGGCAGGAGCCCGGGAGGTGCCAGGGTGACAGAGCCCCTCAGCCCCGGCCCTGGAGCGGTGGGAGGTGGCGGGCAGAGGGTTGACGTACCCCGATGGCCGCGTTCAGGTCGGTCATAGTCACCTGCTTCGCTCGCTCCACAGCCTGGACCACCTGCTGCTGGTGCTGTGGGGAGACAAGAGTGGGGCTGGAGCAGGCTCCTTTCTTTCCCTGGGCCCCAGGGGAGCTCTGCACACCGGGCTGGGGCCCGAGGGCTCACCCACCTCCTGAGACAGGAACGGGATGAGCTGGGCGCAGATCACGTTGAGCCGCTTGGCGATCTCCGTCTGGCAGGGGAAGAGAGACAGAGGCCATCAGGGGAAGAGAGACAGAGCCCGTCAGGGCAAGGGGCACACAGAGCCCACACCGAGGGGCCCCGATGCCGCCAGCAGAGCCCCCTCACCGCGGCTGCTTGGCCCGGGCAACCTCAGGGTACTGACACTCAGCCCCGAGGGCTGCCGCTCAGCACTACATGGCAAAAACACCCCGGGGGGACAATTCCTGTTCCTAACAACACCCCTTTCGAAACCAGCATCCTCCATCGCCACCCTGAGAGCTCTGAGACGGCTTCCAGCTCCCCCCTGGCAGGGACATGAAGCTCCCCGGCCTATGGCACCGAGGGCACCCCCAAGCAAGCCCCCAGCCCAGCAGCCACGGCCCCTGCCGGCTCCCCCCTGCCCTCCAGGCCGCCTCCTGCCAGCACCACGCCCACGACTCGCCGCCCTCCCAGCCCACCGGAAGCCCTGGAGAGGTGCTCTCCTTCCAGCTGCTGTTTTTCTGCAACACTCGAGTGCCACCGGCAATCAAGAGCGCAGAGCGTGGGGAGGGAGAGCAGCGCCGTGCTGTGCCGTGCCGTGTTCCTGTGGCACCCCCCTGCCAGCTTGCAGGACCCCGTGTCCCTGTGGCAACCCCCTTCCAGCTTCCAGGACCCTATGGCATCCCCCTGCCAGCTTCCAGGACCCTCTGGC
>VXBU01017831.1:1729-12501 GCA_013400315.1 Bombycilla garrulus | reverse complement strand
GGCGAGCGCCCCCGCCGCCAGCCAATGGCAGCGCGCCGAGCGCGGCCGCCCCCACGTGGGGCGCGCGGAGCCGCCTTCCCATTGGCCGGCTCGGGCCCGGCCGGCGCGCGGGGGGTCAATCAAGGGAGGCCGGGCGGCGAACGAGGGGGCGGTGCCGCGGTTTAACCCGTGCGGGGCCGGGGCAGCGGAGGGGACCGAGAGGGGACCGAGAGGGGACCGGGGACGGGCCGCTCCCGCCGCCCCACGCGGGATCCCGGTGCGCGGCACGGCCCCTCCCAGCCCCGCGGCGAGGACCCCCGCCTCCGGCACCGCAGCTTTGCCCGCAAAACGGAGCCGGGAGGTTGCACCGGAGCCGCTGCTCCCGCCGACCCGGGCAGCGGCGGTTCGGATTCGGGGCTTTTTGCTGGAAAACCCAAGATGTCCGTGTCCTCCCGCCCCCCTTTTTGTTTTATTTTGTTTTTTAATTAAGAAAATAAACGAACCCGACGCCACCCACACATCCCTTCCCGCGCTGCAGGTCCCGCCTCACCGGGAATTCCCTGCACCGTGTGATGGCGGGAGGGCAGCATCCCTGTGCCAGACAGAGCTCCTGCGAAAGGCACCTGGGCCAGGCCAGAAAAAGGGGTCTGGCGGCTCCCAGCCCCCTGCCGTCACCCCAGGTCCCTTGGGATGGGCAGACAGTGGGACTGGGACAGGCAGCCCCATGGCCGCGTCCCTACAACAGCCCCCGCAGCCCCGGCAGCGCTGCCACCGCCCTCCCAGCGCTCCCCGTGCCTCCAGCCGCAAGGCCGAGGCGCACACAGCCCACTCGGGCTGCCTCGTGGATTTTCTGGTGGTTTTACTCCTTTCAGGGAGATCGGCGGTTGCTCGACATTTTCTGCTGCTGGAGGTCAATCCAGGCTTACACTGAGCAGGAAATAAAACATTTGAGGAGCGGCAGCTGTGAGGAGTCAGTCTGCCTCTCCCCCTCTTTAACCTTAATCCAGAAAAAGGCCAGCAGCCCTTTCCTCCTCACCACAGCTCCATCCTCGCCGTGCTGTTGCCATCCAATGGCAGCGGTGGCTGAGCTCATGGGACGCACTGGGACCCGGCTCACAGGACACACCAGGGCCCTGTTCATGGGACACACTGGGGCTCAGCTCATGGGACACACCGGGGCTCAGTTCATGGGACACAATGGGGCCCGGTTCACAGGACACACCGGGGCTCAGCTCGTGGGACACACTGGGACGCGGCTCACAGGACACACCAGGGCTCTGTTCACAGCACACACCGAGGCTTGGCTCACGGGACACACCGGGGCTCAGTTCATGGAACACATTGGGACCCGGCTCACAGGACACACTGGGGCTCAGTTCATGGAACACACTGGGGCCCAGTTCACGGGACACACTGGGGCCCAGCTCGTGGGACACACCAGGGCTCTGCTCACGGGACGCCCCGGGGCTCAGCTCCTGAGAAACACCGGTGCTCAGCTCCCAGGACACACCAGGGTCTGGCTCTGGGACACACCAGGGCTCTGTTCATGGCACATACTGGGGCTCGGCTCACAGGACACACCGGGGCTCAGCTCCCGGGACACACCGGTGCTCAGCTCCTGGGAAATACTGGGGCTCGGCTCATGGGACACACCGGCGCCCAGTTCATGGGACACGCCAGGGCTCTGTTCACAGCACATACTGGGGCTTGGCTCACAGGACACTGCGGGGCTCGGTTCATGGGACACACCGGGGCTTGGCTCACAGGACACACTGGGGTTCGGTTCATGGGACACACCGGGGCTTGGCTCACAAGATACACCAGGGCTCTGTTCACGGCACACACCGGCGCTCAGTTCATGGGACACACTGGGGTCTGGCTCTGGGACACACCGGGGCTCTGTTCACGGCACATACCGGGGCTCGGCTCACAGGACACTGAGGGGCTCGGTTCATGGGACACACCAGCGCTCAGTTCATGGGACACACGGGGATCTGGCTCTGGGACACACCGGGGCTCTGTTCACGGCACATACCGGGGCTCGGCTCACAGGACACACCGGGGCTGGCCACCAAGGCCAGTTGCCAGCAGAGCTGGCAGGGCACGGACTGGGAGAAGCAGAGCCCCTCCTCAGCCATGGCAGCTTGCCTCCAGCCGCTGGGAGAAGAGAACAATAACAATCCTAACCTCAACAAACCCACTGAAACAGAGCAGGACTGTGCAAGGGCCACCCTGCGCCTGCCCCAAGGACTCAGCAGGGTGATAGGCTGTGCTGGGAGCAGGATTTTCCAGCTTTGAGCCAGGTTCTGCTGCCTTGACTGAGTCAGGGGCCGCCCTCAGTCCCGCTGTGGGAAGCCCAGCTCATTTAGCCCCATTTTGCCCAGGCTGTTCCCTGGCAGCCCAGGATTTTCTGAGAGCAGAGGGGAGATCTCCCGTTCCTCCAGCTCTGCTGGGGACAGACAGGGAGAGACTCCCCCACTCTGGGGCTGGGGATGCCCCTGTTCTCACTGCACCACTCTTGGCCCCACACCAGCAAGCAGCAGGGTTTGTGCTCTGTAGAGAGAGGGGGGCTGCTGGGGAGAGCAGCAGAAGAGCAGTCTCCCAGCCCTTATTATATTTTAAAATGTAATAACAGCACGATGTCTATTTTCGTAGACAGAACAGATCATTTCTGGAAGAGGCCCATAAATCTCAAACAGAGGGGAAATAATTTGGCCAAGGTCATGTTAAGGCAAAATATTAAAATAGGGGAAAAAAAGCAGTTTAGAGCTGGGCTGAGGCACCATCTCTGTTCTAAACGTCTCTCCCAGGCCTGGGAACCCTGTCCCCCCTGCCCTTCTGCTTCCCAGTATTACACCATGGGGCTGAGGGGGCCAAGACACGTGTGAGGGCCTGCCTGAGTGGAGAGACCAAGGGAGAAGAGAACAGGGACCCCAGCAAGGGTCCTGCCAGGATCCTGCTGATCCCTTCTGCCCCCTGCAGCAGCACACTGTGCTGTGCTCGGGCACTCAGGAGATGGGACCAGGGACAGGCTGGGCTCTCCCCCAGGCTGCAGGATCACCGCAGGGGTCGGGAAACGCCATTCCAGCACTGAAAGTGCTGTCATTGCCATCTCTCCGGTCCTCTGTCCCATCCCTGGCACCAGGGCTCTGCCACGCCCTCCATCACCCCTGCTGCCCACAGGCGCGGGCAGAGCGGGCAGGGGAGCGGCGCAGGTTTGGCAGGCACGGCCCGGCTCCCCCCGCGCTGGGCGTCCGGCGGGCAGGGCTCACAGAGCAGCTCCCGGGGCAGGGACAGACCGGGGCACGGGTGATCCCTGCCGTTACCGGGGCACCGGCAGCCATGGGAGCCCGGATGATCCGTGCCGTGACCGGGGACACCGGCAGCCGCGAGGGCCTGGCAGCGCTGCTCTGGTTCGGTGGAAATGCCGTGGCAGGAGCGCGGCAGGGAAGGACCCAGGAACATCCCCCTCACCCGGCGAGGGTCAGAGCTGCCCCTGGGCAGGAGCCAAGGTCGGTGGGGAAGAGCCAGGCACCCCGCAGGCCCCGGGGCTCAGCAGCCAAGCGCTTCCCGAGAGCACGTCCCTGGCAGCGCCGCAGCTCTGCGCGGACCCTGGCAAGCGGCAGAAAACAAAACTGCTGCTCGTACCCTCTGGCTGCTTCCCCGGGCTCGGCTGCCAGCTCCCCGCATGCCAGCGCGGCTCCAGCGGGGCCGGGGCTCCTGCGTGCCGGGGACGGCTCCAGCGGTGCCCCTGCAGCGCCTGCTCTGCCCAGGGACATCCCCGGCCAGCGCCAAGCGCAGCTGACCCGGGCCAGGCACCGGCAGGACAGGTTCGTTCTTGCCCGGTGGTCTGGTGAGAAAGAGGCGACATTTAACAACCTCCCCCGAGAGTGCTTTCCTCTCTCCTTTCCTCTTTCTGCGCCGATTTAATTTCTTCTATAGCCCCCTTCTTCTCTCAGTGAGATCAAAGAAATCCGTGGAACCGGGCACATTTCAGCGGAAACGTCGATTAAAGGGAGCGGGGGAGGCAGTGCTGGTGGGATTAGAGGAGGAGGAGCAGGAGAAGAAGAAGAGAGGCTGCGGGAGCATCTGGCTCCACGCAGTGTCCCCGCAGGACGGGCCGGGCAGGCAGCGCGGGCGGCACCGGAGCTGGGGCGGCGGCGCTGCCGGGGCACCGGGGGCTCCTCCTGCCGGACACCGGGGCTCCGCACGGAGGCTCCGCCGGGCTCCTGCTGCCCCCTGCCGCCCCGGCGGGACGGGACGGTGCCCGCTGTCGGCCGGTGCAGCCCTCGGGGCCGGGGCCGATCGGAGACCCCAGCCCGGACTCGGTCCCCGCGGTCCCCACCGCTCCGGATCCCCAGTCCTCACGGGCCAGCGCCACCAGCTCCCCGCGTCCTGGTCCGGCACCACCGCCTCCCCGAGCACACCGGGGGCTCCTGGAGAGGCCCATGAGGCGTGGGCTGCCTCGGGCTCGGGCTGCCAAAATCCCAAAATCCCACCCGAGGGTGCGATGGCATCGGTGTCCCCCAGCGCATTCCCGAGCCGGGGCCACCTCAGGCCCCTGAGCCGCGGGCGCATCTGGCCGCAGCATCTCCCGTGGCTGCCGTCCAGGGAAGGGGATGTTTAGGGGATGAGTAACATCCTTCCTGGCAGGGCCGCTGCCCGCTCCTGGAAGCTGCTGCAGGCGCAGAGGAGCTCACTGCCATCGCCCGCCTCTTGCCCCGCTCAGCCGGGGAGGGAAGCCAAGAGCGAGGAGAAAGCCGGGGACGAGGCCGGGGCAATCCGAGCCCGTGGAATCGGCACAAAGCCCAGGTGCCAGGGAAAAGGGAGGAGGGATGCTGCGTGGCACGGTGGGAAGCAGCCAGGAGGCACAGGTTGGGGAAGGCAGCTCCGGGCCCCCTCTAGAGCAGGGCTGGAAGCCAGATCCTGGCTGTGTGCTGCCAGAAGCAGCTTATTTTGGAAGGGAGGCGTGTTGGCAGAGGGCTTGGTGCGTGGAGCTGCTGACGCCGGGGAACAGGACGGCTCTCATCAGGTCCCAGCCGTGCCTCGCAGGCCAACGCTGCTTGGCTTCAGCCCGCAGCAAAATCTGTCCCAGCACAACCAGGACTGGATCCCCAGCTCCTGAGTCACCCATTTAATAGCGTGGACATTCCAGTCACGAGTCATCACACTGCCCAGAGCCACAACTCACCCTGAGCACCAGAGGGGCTTCCCAGGACTTGCCAAACAGGACAGACAGAGCTCTTGTACCTCTGACCCATCCAGTGAGGTAACAAGCTCAAGCCTTGAACCAAGAAAGAGGCACACAGGCTTCACCCACCCCCGACCCTGCTCCCCTCTCCTCAGCTCCCAGGAACAATACCAGCGTCTGAGGAGCCCCTGCAGGGCTCACACCCTCAAGGCAGCAGTGTCCAGCTGGAAGCTGCAGCAGGACCGTCAGGATGCTGCGGCATTCAGCCAGGTCCGGGTCCAGGATGGATCCCAAACTTCACAGCAGACAGGAGACCTGCTTTGCCTTCCCCAGGCGCTCTGCTGGCACCGTGGGGCTGAGGAGCCGGCACAGGCAGCCCCCTGCCAGCATCCCTGTCCCTCCCGAGGCGGCCGGGGAGCACACCTGGAGCAGGCTGCTGTGCCTGGGCACGGCTCGGGAGCTCCTGCAGCTTACATGTGGCTTGGCATGCCACGAGCTGGGTCAGGTCTCAGCCCATCCTGCAGCTGGGAGCCGGGGGATGGAGCAGCCAAGCTCCCAACACGCAGCAGCAGCAGCCGGCCCTGCCCTTCGGAGCCGCACACTGCAGCATTGTGGCCCGGCTGGTTTTTCCAGAGATGCATCCAAGGGGTGCAAGCAGATCTCAAGGGAAGGGAGCAGGCACGTTCCTGGCTGCGCAGAGGAACAGTCGAGGCCATGCCAGGAACTGGGGCAGTTGCTGGGCACCAGAGCAAGCCAGAGGAAAATCAAGCAGGCAGCTCCCAAACCTGGGCTGTGCCTCGCTGCCCAGCTCCAGGAGCTGCTGAGGTTTGCAGAGCTTTGTTTGCAAAGCCTGCGGCAGAGCTGCCCTGTCCTGGCACTTCCTCCAGCTTTGTTTTACACCAACAGATATTAAACAAGCAGCCTGGAGGGCTGGGATGGGGGAAGGACCCTGCTGGGGGAGCAGGGAAGTGCTTGTGGGAAGAAGGCTCTCGGAGGGAAACAGAAAAGCAGCGTCAGGGAAAGGGAGTTCCCTCCGCACAGGGAGGTTGTTTTTGATCAGGGCTTGTCTAGACTGGAGTCACCCACACTGCACAAGCACATCAACACCACGCAGGCAGCCCGGGGCTCCCTGCTGTTCCCAGCAGGACAGAGGAGCTGCCCTCACTCAGGAGCTGACCCTGGGACTGCCCATCCCACCCCAAAGGGACTGGGGGCACCCTCAGGCTTCCGGGGTGCTGCTCCCCAGAGTCCCTCCCTCCTTCCCAGCAGTCAGAAGGCCCCATGTCCCCAGACTCCGAGCCTGGCCCTGTCACCTGTCCCCACCACAGCCCCTGGGCACAGAGGGACACAGGGCAGCTGTTCCCAGGCCCTCAGCTCCCTCCCTGCCTTCCCTCTGCTCGGCTGCCGGAGCAGCCAAGGGAGCTGCAGGCACAGGGAGTCACTTTTTCCAAGAGCCTCTCCCTGCCTTCCCTCCTCCCTCGCAGAGCAGGGCTGCGATGCTGGGGAGTGCAGGAGGGTCCTGGATCAGGGCAAAGGCAGGACAGGCTGGGATGGGTCTTGGAGCCCCACACTGGACACGTTTCCTCTTCAGCTCACAGGGCTGCCTGGCCAAAGCACAGCCCCTGTGAATGGGACACCTCACAGGTAAGGAGCACCTGGCTCGAGGATGCTGCTGCTCCCAGCAGCCCTGGCCAAGCCCACCTTTCCCAGTGCAACTGGGAGAATGGCTTAGCAGCCCTGACAGCCCCCACCTCCACTGAGGGGCTTCAGACACCTTTCCCTGGGAAAAAGAAACCCCAAACATTTAAGCCCATCCACTCCAAGGCCAGGAGCATCCATGAAAAAAGAGAACAGGCCTGACACAGACATTCTTTAAGGATGATCTAATTTAAAAACAACATCATAATGAAAATGCATGTATTTTAAAAAGAGACCCACAGCACTCCAGTGCTGGAGGCAGCCACGTGTCAGTGATGGGACTGCTCTGTACCCACTGCCCCCACCTTCCCAGGACATTTGGACTGCTCCACATCCCCGTTTATTTTCCTTTACCACAGAAAATGTCTCCCTAGCCCCGCCACACACCCTAAAGCATCAGCTGAAGCTGCAGGAGGGACAAAGGCTGGAGCAGCCCCTTGCCCAAGCCAGGCGTGAAGCAGGTGGGGGGCAAACAGCTCTGGCTCCCAGCACTGCGGAATTGGGCACGGCCAGAGAAGAGCCTGCCCAGGCACCCTCTGCTCACAGCAGCTGCTGGCGGGCAGGACTGCTCTTAAAGGTAATCAGTGGAGCAGAGAAGAGCTCTGGATTGCTTTAATCCTTTCCAAAAGGTATAGCTAGCCCAGCAGCTGTCCTCCTCCCTCTGCGCCGGTGAGGATTTGTACTTGTACGGCTGGATAATTTGACAGGGACAACACACACTCGGCCCAGGCAATCTCAGACTTCCCAAGGAGTTTGCTCTTCGCTCAGTGTGCTTTGCCAGCCCAATAAATCCACCCCCACGTGCCACCCTCCCCTCCCTCCCTCACACAGAGGGCTGGGACAGCAGCCTCGGGGAGTGACCCAGCCGCACGGTGGGGAGCGAGGACATCCCCTTCCCGTGGGCATCGCCCGGTACCGGCAGGCACGACAGCACCGCGGGCACGGGGGGGACAGGCGCCGTGGCACCGTGGCAGTGGGGACAGGCAGCGCTGTCCCACTCGAGTCAGCCAGAGGCCAATGGTTCATGCAGAGCCAGCGTCCCTGTCCCCGCAGGCAGGAGCTCGGCAAGGGGCCGCTCTGCGGGGTCACGGGGCGCCCCGGTAGCCGTAGTGATTGTGCTCGGGGTCGCTCAGGGTGAGGGGCAGGCTGGGCTTGCGCTCCGGGTCCTTCTCCTCACACTGCCGGGGGGGACGGTGCTTGAAGAAATCAGAGACGTAGTGGACCTGGAAAACAAAGGTGGTTTGGGGACGGCGGTGCCCGGCCAAGCTGGGGCCCAGGGCTGCACGGGGGACACTCACAATGAGGACGGCGATGAGAGCCCCTTGCAGCAGCCCCACCAGCACGTCGCTCCAGTGGTGCTTGTAGTCGGACACCCTGGTGTAGCCCACGTAGATGGCGAAGGCGATGAGGAAGAACTGGATGGTGGGACGCAGCAAGCGGGCCCACTTCCCCACCAGCCGGGCCTGCACGTAGAGCTGGGTGGAAGAAAAGGGAGAAATCACAGCGGGCAGGGGGCAGCAGCCAGCCCAGTGGGTGGGTTTTGGGGTGTTTGGGGTGTTTAGGGTGAGGGAGTTTCCTGTGGCACGGCACTTACCGCCAGGAACATCATGCAGTACATCCCAAAGGAGGAGTGTCCCGAGTAGAAGGACAGCCTGTGGGGCAAAAGGGACGAGTGAGGCCGTGAGTGAGCCCCCAGCTGGTCCCCACAAGACCCCTACAAGCTCTGCCCTGCAACAGGAGAGCCTCAGAACCCATCTGGGGGTGCCACTGTGAGCCCAGCACCGCTGGGCAGGTGGAGGAGACGCATCCTGTGGCACCACGGCTCACCTGGACTCGGTGATGTTCCTGCTCTCTCCCTGGCACACGTTCTCCAGCTGCACATAGATGGAGCAGTTCACCTTGGACCAGTCAGGATTGCACACAGCCAGGAAGTTGGGCCGGAGGCGGCCGATCATGTACTTGGCCAGGTCGGTCAGGGACTGGCTGATGGCCCCCCCGAAGAGAAAGGTCCCAACCACCTTGTAGAGGGCAGCCAGGTAATTGTTGAATTCTGACTTGGAGTAGAGACGCTCGGTGTAGACCAGGTACGCCTCCCCTGAGGAGATCTGCGGAGACCAGGGGGCAAGGGGTGAGGGTTGGGGGCTGCTGAGCAGCGCCCCAGGGGTGCAGGATGCTCTGGCTCTGTGGCCACAGAGCTCACGGGGCCTCTCCCTCTCCGTGCAGGGAACCACCCCATGGGATTTGGGTCTCGCCACTCCGGTGGAAGCTCCCGCCCCAGGCAGAGCAGGGCTCAAGCTCAGGGTGTTGTTGCCCTTTCGGGGCTCTGGAGGTGGCTGTGCTGGGCCCCAGCTCCCAGACACACCACGTCAGCATGACCCTGTCCTGGAGGGAAGGGGGTGGCAGATCCTTACGATGATGACGGTGCAGGGGATGGTGACCCCAGCCATGAGGCCGTGGGTGATGGTGTCTGCCTTGTAGGGGTAGCGGATGGAGTCATCGTTGCAGTAGAAGCCTCGCTTGTACGGGGAGTTCACCAGGGTCAGGATGATGAAGGGCAGAGACGCTGCAAGGCAGAGAGAGGTGAGGACTGGGGACAGCGGCCAGCAGGCTCCACACCAGCACACAGCACCACCCATCTCTCATCCCTAAGTCTCTGCTCCCCGATGCCAGGGAGGGATCCCCCCACCAGGGATGAAGTCCTGAGCCAGCTGTACCCAGGGCAGGAGGACCTGAACCCACCAGAGCACTGCCCCGACAGCGATAGGGCCCTATCAGAGCTCACAGATGCCTGCAGCACCCAGATACCACACGAGACGGCCACCAACGGGCACCCACAGAGCCTCTGTGGCCGCCCCACTCCTCCCCAGGCACAACAGTGGCAAGCCCTGATCCTGTGCCCTCTCCTCACACTGCCCAGCCCGTCAGCCTAGGAAGACAGAGCTGATAAAATTAACGAGCACAGGTATCTTGCAGACCTGTTTTACAGCAGGGAAGGGCCCCCAGACGCTCCCAGCAGAACCCTCACAGCAGCTCAGGAGAGCCAGTGCTGGGAGATGCTGGTGCAGGACCCACTCCAGGCAGAATGGGACTCCAGGGCCCTTGTCCGGCTCCCCTCACCCTCCCACAGCCCTCGTTTCAGCTTCTCCTCTCCCCCGGCTCCTCGGGGCTCTGGAGAGAGGCTGCTCCGGCTGGATCAGCCTGGGCAATGAGGATTTTCCACCCAGCACGCTGCAACCCCGGCCGTGGCCAGCTGCGAGCTCGCCCGGACAGAACTATCCCCGAGATCCAGAAGGGGTTTGGGGTCTGTGCGCCGCACAGCAGCCGTGCCAGCCCCCGCTGGAACGGCCCCCCTGCCCCAGCTCCATCCCTGCCCAGGAACAGCCAAGGACGGGTCCCAGGACGCTCCCCAGGGAAGCGCACCCCCTCCCCGGAGGCCACCTTAGGCCGGGATCCTCTCCCTGTTCCGCCTTTCCCGGTGGTTTCCGCCTCCCCTTGTTCCTCCGTCTCCCGGGAGCCCGCACCTTTGTCCCTGCCCGTCCCCGCCTCCCCGCCCCGGGGGTCCCGCCGCCTCCTGCGCTCGCCGAGAGAGCGATGCAGCACCGGGGGCTGCCCCGCCACCCCCACCGCGCTGCCGGGGGCAGGGAACCGGCCCCAGTCCCTCCGCCTCCTCCCCGCACACCTCAGACGTCCATTTTCAGCTCAAATTAGACACCAATTTTCTTTCGGGATAATNCGGCCTCCCCCCGCCCCGCAGCCAGGGAAGCTCCAGCCGCGATCCCGATCGGGGCCTTTATTTTTAGTCCGTCTTAATTCGTTACTTCCTTGCGGCAGTTTTAGAAACATTTACCGGCACTGGGAGGGGGGGCGAAGGGGTCCTAGAAGGGGCGCTCCGAACGCCCCGGCC
>VXBU01017830.1:377742-459880 GCA_013400315.1 Bombycilla garrulus | reverse complement strand
CTTGGGAACTAGCTAATAGTTCTGTGTAAAATCTGCCCTTTGATAATTGTGTGAGCTCCTGCAGAAAGTCTCAAAGTCAGTGCCTACTTTGGGTGGCTTTTCATCCTTGGATTTTCATCATCTTTGAGGAATAACTATAAACTGTTGTCAGAACTGCCTGTCCCTGTCTGGGCTCATTGCCTGTGTGGCTAAACATTTACTCTCCTGACCTGACCTCTTTGTCTTTGTTGTGTGCCACTTAATTTTTGCAGGAAAACTTAAACAGCTTGTACTGCTTGACACAGGTCAAAGGCAAAATGGTGTCCTCTGCATTAATTCCCTTCCATGACAAGAGAAATACCAATCAGGTCTCTGGCCCTTTGACTCACTAAGTCCTCTGGATAAAGTCACAACCTGTGTGATTTCCTTTGCCTTCCCTTTCCTTGCACTCTGAGTTGTTTTTTTATTGCTGTGAGAGTTTGATTTGGGATATGTGGGGGATTTGGACAATGCCAGGTGTCAAATCTATGTTCCTAGTTCCACGTTCAGATTTCTTTCCTGGCTAGGGTGAGAAAATAAAACCTTAAGGGCACTAACTGTCTTTCTACCCTCCACTAGCTCTGACGATGGCCTTCAGGCTTTAGAAAAATCTACAAAGGAATGCTATGAAAAACGAATATCAAAACTACCATGCATATGTATTTTAAAAATTTATATGATGCATGATGATATCGCTTTAGGATTATAAAGCTTTCTATTAAAACGGTAAAGATAATTTGTCTCGGGAATACTTTGGAATGCAATAGTAACTTCATTAGTCCAACCCATATTATTTTAAAGACATGTAAGCTGGGAAGCGTGTGTGGTACTGGGCAGTTCAGGTGGCAAAAGTGTGGTGATCATCTGACTGAGGTGTGTTAAAACAAGCACAAGCATTTTGAAGAAAGGTAAGCCTTTATGTTGCATGAGCCTTGGCTTAGGGAAGTGGCACACATTTCTTGCCCGGAAGGATGGCTCCAAAGGGAGAAATCTGACAGGAGCTCAAAGGCCCTGAGGAGCCTTTTGGGCTTCAGGTTTATAACTTCTGTTCTCTAAACGTGAATCTGCTGGAGAAGGCTGCACATTTTGGGCCTGCTGTCAGCAATGTTCCATGGAGATAGCAATCCTAATCAGTGAGTTGAAAGAAAGGACAGGTCTGTAGCCTTGTAGGTGACGTGGAGCATGTGGCACATGCACAGCATTCATGGAGTAGAGAGGGAAGGAGACACAGCTTCATGATCTGCACCATAAATCTTCCTCTTCTTTTTTGTATTTCTCTCCACTGTCCTTGGTAAGGTTTGGTTTGATGGGAGAAGCCCTCTTCTCTGTAGCCAGAGGCACATGGAAATACCTTATGCTAAAAGAGAGCCAGAAGAGCCACTGGATGTGCTCTGCTCCCCAGAGCTTTGCAATGAAGTGAGACATACTGCCTGCTGCAAAGAAAACAGTCGGTGCTCTGCTTCATTGAAACACAGAGACAGTGGCTAGAATGTTGACATGCAGAATTTTTAAAGCAGGCTGATGATCTGAAAGCCTTCTGAAAGATACCTTATATTAGATACTAATAAACTTACAATATAAGTCAATCTGTTTGCTAAATATTCCTTTTGATCCTCACTACCATTGTTCTTCTAAAGAGTACTTACAGGCTTTTCCTGGTTTTGACTGTTACTTGGTTCTTGGAAAATAATTTCAACAGCTTTTGCATGTAGTTTTTACCCATTTAAATCGTCCCCTTAATTTTGAATATGTACCTTGAAATGGTGTATTTTTTACAATGCAAGTAGAAGATCTGTTTTGTGTTTCCTGTCAGGTTTTTGTTTATGATTTTAACAGCACAAGTGTGCAAAAGTCCAAACACAGTTTGTCATTGAGTCAGAAAAGCTTCTCCTGACAAGGTGATATGTGAGGCTGTGGTGAGCTGAAATTAATCTGACTTAGAATAATTCTTCTTCTTTCTCCCCCCCCCTAAAAATAGGTGGTGTGCCTGGGTCTTCAACTAACTAAAGATTTACAGACCATGAAAACCAAGGATGCTGGGTCAGTAGGCTTCTCTTTAGACATCTCATTATACTTTTACTGCTACTGAATATTGAGGGAGCTGTTTGATTTTTAGGTTTGTGATTGTACAGTCACTAATTGTGTATATATTCCTATCTGCCTGCTCTTGAATGGGACTGGAAGTCTACATTTGTACTGTTTTCTCCAGTTACCTATTTGTGTCTCTAATATGTTTCTCATATTTTTATCTCTTCTGTCACCTTTTCAGGTGAAGATTTTTTTAAATTCTTTACACGCATAAATATAGTTTACATTCTTCAGTTTAGATACTTCTTGCATTCTTTTGTTTTCTACAGCATTTCTGCTGCTGTGCAATTATTGGCACTTTTTATTTTCCTCCATTTAGAGACTATGCAAAAGAGAAAGGTATAAATTTTCCTCATTCCATCCTTCATTGCCAGCTCCAAATTGTTTTGTGCTGTGATTTGACTTATCTTATCAATATTTATTGATTTAACCCTATCATTCCTGTATCTCTTGCTTTGTTTAATTGCTTTACTTCTACTTCACTGTGATTAAAGCCAAAAGTACCACCCTTGTACTGCGATGTGAAATAAGCTTGTCTTTACAGTTCTCTATTCCTGTCAATTGCAAGCACACATCGCTAGGAAATTCACATGTCCCAGGGAAAGCAAGATATGTTCCTTCTTTACTGAATATAGGTTTCTAGAAAAATTTAGATTGACAATGTGTTATTTGTTACTCAGATGAAACCTTCATTTCTGTGAATGTGCACAGGTCCAATGGCCTCTTCTATACAGGTGTTAACTGATACATTTGATGTGCACGACACCAGAATGCTCAAATTGCGTTCACCTTTTTGCCCCTTATTTTTAAGCTCCTTCTCTTTCTGCCTATCCCTCAAAGGAAAAGGATTATTCTACTCTGGTAGGTCTTTAGCTGTCTTTTTTGTGATTTGTGTCACCTAGACAGAGCAGTGGATGAATGTCCTGAAGCGTGGACAGTTAGGATGTGGCAAAGTCCAGCTTGCCATAGCTAAATGCCTGACGGAATGAGTCCTTCAAAGCCATTTTTTTCCCTACCTCCCAGGTATGTTTTTGGTGTCTTGTACATCAAACCAAGTTATAAACATGATAGATTTTGTATGTTTTTCATGTGCATCCAGCTTGCGGATCAGGATTTTAAAAGGGACTTTATTGTTCACTTTCCTGCTGAGAGCTGCCTACAGATACCAGGGTGAAATGCCAGATGTACAGCTTTGCCTTACCAGAAAACTGCTGTATTTTTATTTTGGATCTTTTGCTTGTCTGGTATAAAAGCTGAGTCATACAGACCCACTTTTGCAGTTAGTTTCTAGTCACAAATGCAAAAATGCAAATGCTTGCTTTCACCCATAAGTTGTTCTGTTACCTTGATTCAACAGCTTCCACATATAAGGTATTGGCAAGAAACGTGCTGTAGATTTTTCTTTTTCTGACCTATTTTAGTTTACTCTATAACTTGGACACTATTGAAAAATATACAGGACAATTACTGTCCTAAGAAAAAATGTCTTGGAATTGAACATACACATAGAAGGTATAGCAGAACAGTGGAGAACCTAAGAATACGTTCTTTGGGCAAGCATTAAAGGAAAGTGAATCATTTTTGGAGCTATCTTGAGGAAAGGATTTTTATGAAAATTAACTAAAACAAAGTCCCTTTATCCCTCTTTGTAAATGGTTTTGTATGGTAACAAGATCCTTTCCTTGTTCAAGATGATCTCATTCTTCTCAAATGGAAGTAAATGAGAGGACAGAGGGAAAAAAAACCTGATTATAGGCAAAAAGATTTCCAAAATGCCAGACAAATGAGGATCACTTCAAGGCGATAATGAATGAAAATAGTTTTCTGTCTCCTAACATTCTGCAGCTTAATCTATATCTGCATTCAGTGGAAAAAATAATACTCATAAAATGAAATACAGTGTGGTAATCATACAAGAATATGATTTATAGGAAATAACAACCTTCTAAGTTAAGTAATAACTTCTTTTCCTCTCCAAAAGCTGGGATTAAAAAGTAGGTCAACAAGCCCATTTAAATAGCTTATTCCACAGTGTGGTTTAAATTAGTGCTAGTGACAAGTGTATGAAGTGCTGTGCATTTTATTTTTATGGCATATTGGTTAAATTTAGAATTGTTCAAAGTGGCTGTTATATACAAGCCTCTAGGCAAATCCTCAGATCTTTCAGTCAATGGGCTTTATTCTTGCTTTTGAACACATATAACATGTTGTCACTGTGTTTGCAAACCAGGTGTTTTATCTGAACGTGCAATTAATGTAATGAGCATTAATGTTAGTCCAGTGGCAGAGCTTCTTTCACTAAGGAGCTACAATTTCAGCTCAAAGGGTAACACATTTATATTCTCTGGGCACGTGATTCCTGTTCCTAGTTTTGTTCACGAGTCCTTCCAGAAGAGTGATTTTAATCTAGAGACAAGCTGAAACCGTTAAGTCTCACTGAACAGAACTGCCCTTGTAATGTTATTTAGTATTGATGGGTCAGGCAGCTTCCATCAGACAGATGGCCCGAGATGAAAGAGTGATTGTAGGCAAGGAAATGGCTTTTGCAGGAGCTCTGTTCTTGTTTCAAAAAGCCATTCTTTGGCTTGCAATCTCCCTCTCTGCTGCTTGAGAGCTGCCAGAAACAATTCTGGCCCTGAATTTCAGACGTACCTAGCGCCAAGGTGAGAGGTTTCCAGCCCAGCTAGAAATTTTTCTCTCCCTCCTGCCTTTGTTGCTTTGCAGCGTAGGGTTCTCATCTGCACCCTGACTGGGAAGATACCAGCAGAGATGAGTGAATAATGAGGAAATCTACTCACTAGTGTTTTGACAATTGCTAAATAGAGTTTTGCTTAGGTCATGTTTGTACTTATTTTGTCAGCTATGGAGCTTTTTCTGAAAAGCTGTGGGAGTGAAGTGTTTGCTCAAAAGAATACTTGCAGGGAACTATTTCTGGATTACATTCATGATTAATTTAATCAAAACCCAGTTTTTTCTCACTGTAAAAGTAGCTGATTAATGATTACGTCATAAGTGAGGAAACAGAAACGAGGAATAAATCAGTGTGTTAAATTCGAGCTTGTTCTCTTTCAGAGATCTACATAATTCAGCTGCAGCAGCATGTCTTCAGTAGCTTTTTTTGTACCCTGCTCTCCCAGTAATGATACCCTTGTCAGTCTCCTCCTGCCCTGCTCTTGTATGCCATTCTATTTTATGTAGGTTCTCATTCTCCTTTCATTGTGAAGAATATGAATACCTAGCAAACTTACAGAACGTGAGGTGACTAGCATCTGTTGTATTGCCTCACCCCTTCCCTTCCTGAAGCACTAGAGACTTAGTAGGAGTGCTTTGTTTTGGCAAGATTGTTATCTGCTTATGGGAGGCAAGACAGACAAAAAAAAGAGTGATTTGCATTTGGAGTGAGAATTGATGCCACTTTTAATACTCCTTTGTCCGCTATAGGAATTTGTTTGGTAGCCTTGGCTGGCTGCTGGCAAAGCCCTGTGTTTTAAACCTATAATAGCTGACTGTTACATCTTTGTACTTGCATGCTCGAACAAAACTTTTTCGTCAAGTCTTTGTCCTCACTTAACTCCTGATTGTCCCATAATTGTCTCCTAATTGCAATGGACAACTGAAGGTCCTGAGAAATCAAGGTACCAAAAGAGCTGTTGCTGCAATGAGGTGCTTTTCCACCCTTGCTGTTTTTTTTTTCCTTTTATAATTTTGCACTTGTTAGAGAGGCTTTTTATTTGTGCTCTTAAAGTTGATACACCAACCAAGATAAAGGAATAATAAGGAAAATTACTGCATATTTTCAATGTAATTTATTAAGCATTGTTAACTATTTCATACTGAATGTTGTCCAATCAAGGCAAAATACTTAAGCCACAATTAAGCTTTGCTTGGCCGTGACTTAAATCATTGCTAAGCTTTAGATAAAGTCCACCTCCATTTGGGAAAGCACTTAAAGCACATATTTATGGTCCCTTGAGTTCAGTGAATTGAAGAAAGTGATTAAGCACACTTCCAATCAGGATGGATTTCCTGTACTGGACATGTGTTGCAGACAAATCTTATTAGGAACTGTCATGTCATACTTCTCATTGTTCCTCACATGAGCAGTGAGAGGAGTTAGGTACAATACAGTTGGGTTATATCATGTCACAACTAGCTACTAATATAAAAAGTAATTTGAACATATATTTTTGTGGAGTGAATCGATCTGACAAAAGCCTCACAAATTTCTGTGAGAAACTTAAGGAAGTACCTCTCTAAGGTCTATAACTTATGATGCCATATTCAAATTCAAAGAACCCTTTAATAGGTAGTTAAGTTTGGAGAGCCTGAGAGGCTTGAAGGAGCAGAAGGAATAAGCCTTTATTTGAAACAGTATTGATTCTTATTAAATTTGATGAATCTGAAGGATATTTCAGGAATACCTCCTGTTTAGCATTGCAAGAGGAAGCCTAAAGATGCTCTGAGCAGTTACTGCAACAGCAATATTGACAAATCACTCTGTCTCAGCACTAATAGACTACTTATTCATGAGCTGAAGATGAATATCCTGTTTTCCTGTGCAAGGAAGCAGCAAGCAGACAGGTAAGAAGGCCCAGAAATAATAGATTCCATAATATGGCATCCCCATACCTTCCCAGCACAGCAATGACCACATTGTCCTGAATGAAATGATGAAATTCCGTCAGGAAGCTGAGTCAAATTTGGAACATATTGTTGTAGGTGAAAATTCAGAAGTGGTTATACCTTGTAACAGTGGTCAAGCCTGTATGAAGAAAATTTTCTTTAACTATAGCTCTATAAAGAGATTGTAGTTCAAACCAAGATTTTTGACAAATAATAAGATTTGATTGGAGTGTAATAAGCTTATTAATGAATGTTTGTCTGTCCCATAAAGTCAGATACACTTTTGTTTATTTAATGTAATGGGTCTGATGTAGCACTAGGTACCACTCAGATACACCACAGAAATATCTGGCATTTAAAATTTATTAGGCTTTCTATAATAAATGAAAAACACATTCCACAGGTTAGTGAAATTTAATTTCCTATCTCTAAAATCTTATTTACCTAAGACACACCTTAAAATGTGTTTCAATTTGAAGGATTAAAAACCTTGGGGCTGATATTAACTGCATTGTGAGAGGTCCTATTAGTGACTAAACGTTTCCTTGGGAAAAAAGGTCAAAATTAGGTTGCAGTTATTTTCAGAAGCTGGTTGGGATTTTTTTTTCCAGAAATACCACAACAATCATATTTAATCACTGTTTAACTGATAATTTTACTTCCTTTTAATTGTGGTATTTGCACAACCAAATTCCACGATGATCCCATCCGAGAGTTTTTCTTGAGAGACAATCCTTAACACTTGTTCAGCTGTGTCTTGTTTCTCTAGGCACTTTTTGGTAATCCAGACACAATTTCTTGATGCTTATTTATGTGATTATGATTCTGAATATGGTCCTAAGGGCTCATCTAGAAAACCAAATTAAGTAATGTTCAGTGTAAATCCTTAGGAAAGTATTTCTCTGTGAATAGACTGAGTGAGCAAGGCTCAGGTAGTCAAAGTTTCTCTGCAATGGTGTTACCATACATAATCCATATAGCTTTGAAATATTTAGATCTCTAAATTGATCTATTGCTGTTCATTTTGCCTCTGTTATGTCAAAGCTTGCATTTTGCCTCACACAGTGCTCTCATGGTAGAAGGAAACAAATACACTCATGCTTTAATAAATGAAGTTTTTTGTTTTGCCCTATTTTTTAGTCTTTCAGAAGAAGCGAGACAAGCTGGGCCTGCCAAACAAGAATTTATCACTATTTTTGCTGTACTGACATGGCTCTAGGTAAAACACACTTTGGTTTTGTTTCAGCTGCTCTTGACATATTCTCCTTATCTTAATCTGCAGCCCTGGCAAGAGTCCAAATCTCATGGAGCTTGATTCTGGGGTAAAGGTTGCTAACAGGATAATAAGAACTTCTCTGATTATTTTTTTTTTAATTTTTTTTTTTTAATTCACTCCTGTTACTCTGTTTTGGTCAGAGGTAGATACAGCAAAATACACTGTGTGGCACCTGGCTTGCAAAGTCAAGCAGCTTGGATTTTTCCTCAAGAAACAATTTGAGTTAGATATGCATAGATGCAGTTACTTTGAGATACATCCACGTAATATATTCTCATGTTCTGTGACTCTTAAAACAGTACAACTAAAACTTACAGTTTTCATCTGGGCAAATGGATTCTCTCACAGAATTGGCATGACAATAAATTTTGCACAAGGATCGACCTTTTTGTATTAAAACAGAGGGATAAAAAGAAGTACCCACTTTTTTGGAGCAGAGCACATAAATGAATTTCTTTGTAACTCTCTTGAGAATCTAGGCATGATTCAGTCAATCTCTGAAAATCTTGGGAGATGATTCCCAAAGTCTCATTCCTAAATGTATTTTAAAATCCAGCTGGTTTCACCTAACGTTGACTAAAAGTGCCTGTTGTGAGCAGTCATCTGTGTTTTTTGTGGTGATTTGGCAAGTGTGTTTGGAGGCACTTTTTTGCTACTGCTTCCATCTGTCAGAACTATGCTTATTGCAGGTGATGTATTTAATACTCTGGATTCTCTGTGAAATCATGAGTGTTTTTTGTGCTGTAGCTAAGGCTGTGTTCCCCTAGACATAGAGGCCTGGGCTTAATCTGACTCATCTCAAAAGGCCTTGCTGTCTTAAATGGAGCTGCCCATGCAAAAGGGTAAGGTTGTACCCAAATTCCCACAAGAAACTGGCTTAAGTTTGACCTGAGCCACTGACAATATTCTGCAAGCAACAAGTTTCTTTCTTGTCAGTTCTCTGACTCATTATGGTTTCCTTTATTGTTATTTATTTATTTTGAATTAAAATTGCTCTTTCTCTTAGAAATACTGCTGGTATAAAAGAAGTGTTACAAACTGACTTGATAATGGATTCTGGGGGGCCTAGCTTCTGGTAAAAACCTGTAAATTAAAAAGGATGGCAATATTTCAAAATTCCTTTGTCAGACACTGTCTTTATTCTAAATTCTTTTCTCCTACATTATTACTGTCTGTATAAGAATGATGGATAACAGAGAATGAAGTTCCCATTAACTTAAGCTGTTACCCATAAATCCTCCAGAGATTTCTAATTAACAAGTTTACTAGTTGTGAGAATTGTGAGAATCTGCTAATGGTGCTCTGTATTTCTACCAGTGCAGTCCAGAGGTTCATAAATCTTCATTGCTCTGGGATTCCCAGTATGTCCCATTACCATGAAAAAGTGATATCTGATGCAAGAAGTGTAAATACTGTATAGAAGTTCAATAAAGTGTTTCATTCTTCACTGGTGAATTACAGTTTTATGGCCCGTAAATAAAGCCAAACAAGGAAAACTAAAATATGAGGAATGGTTGTATATCACACATGTTATCTGGAATGAAATAGTTTCTGCTGTGGTGACAAATGTCTCACCTTCAATTTGCATTCATGTCTTGTGTTATGCCACTCTAAGGGCAGATGGTTGATGTTGTTATAAATGACCTGAAAGAGTAAAATGATTGATTCTGGTATCTTCCAGCTTTTCATGGGACGAGTACTAGATGGGCTTAGAGACCAAGGGATAAAGTTTATCAGCCTGGTAAAGTTTTACTCAAATCAATATTTTTTTAGGAGTTGACTTTATATAGTTAAAAAACCAGATTTTTGGACACACAATGCAACCCTTTCCCCTCAGCAACACTGTATAAACATAAACATTCTCAAACTATCTGCTTTGTTCAGCAGCAGCCCACGATGGGTTTTGTTGTAGTGATACATGAATTTTCATAATTCAATCACTACAATAATTGCTTAGCAAAAGATGCGATGACGAGTGGAAAGGATTTCATAGATCATCAATTCCAAGCTGCTGTACTAAGCATATTGGCATATCAATCTATTTATAAATGCACCAGCATCACAATCAATTTTCTGACCCAAAATTGGTTCAGAAGTCTTCTCCTCTTACCTGCATGCGGAGAACATTCTGGATATACATTTCTCCGATGGAGGGTCCAATTTGTGCTTGTTTTTAGTCTGGTTATATACATTGACTCTTCAGTCTGCACTGCATTTCAACAGCTGTTTTCTCCCTCCAGTGTTCTTAACCCAGTGAATTCATATACAGTTGTCCAAAGACTGCTGGCATTTTCCTCTTTCTTTCAGGATTTTGGGGGTTTTTATGTAAAATAATTTAATTCCTCTGATCATAGCCCTTCTCTGTAGTACTCCTAATGCATTACAAAACACGTAACAAATTTGTAAGCTTAATTCTAGATAAGGTCTTACAGAGGTAATACATGGTGCTTTGGCTTCTTCTACTGTGTGTGGTGCCATAGCATTGCATTTATCTTTTTTATGGCTATATTTATGGTTCATGGTCACTGAAATCTGCGTTAACAGGCATTTCCAGCTACTCTAATATGAAGTTGCCTTTCCTTTCCCAGCTGAAAGGGGGGCAAGCCCTAGTGGATAGACGGGAAGAGATGCAGTTACTTTGGTCATGTTCTTGATTGTCACAGGTCAGGGCTGTAGGCTGAAGAGTCTGGAATGCCTTTGCTTATTTCACTAATTATTTTATCAATTATATTGAATTTATCTCACATTCTTCATGTAAAAAATGTTCCCTATTGTGTCATCAGCTCAATTTCTTCTGTTCGCAACAGTAAGCAGCTTGATAAGATATAAATATGTGGTCTCATCCTCATGAATCAGAAGTATGGGTGAAACACTGGGTGGGGTAGTTCTCTATTATTGCTGGCTTGACATGAAATAATTTTAAATCTACCTCAGTCAATGTGTTTAATGTGTTTGTGTGGGTGTGTTTTTTTTTTCTTTGTGTTTCTGGGCTAAATTGGCATAATAGAAAATAGTACAGGTGGCATTTTTTGGAGGTGTCTGTTTACATCTGGAACAAAGATTTAGAATTAAAATTACTTCATTTGAAGAAGCTGACTTCTTCCTTGGAGATTATACTTAGTGGAAAGAGCTGCTCCAAATATCCAGTGTGTTAGTGGTCTGGGTTAACAGGAGATACCATAACTCTCCCTGCTGTCTCTTCACTAAATTTACAGGTTAAATCACGAGACCGTGCACTTGGCTTACACGCAAGATTGAGGTCAAGGCATATGTGCTCTGTTCTCATTCCTGCCACAGATCTGCAGGAGAAGTGTGAGTCAGATTCTGCCCTTTAGTTCCTTTGTTTATAAAACTTACATACACATAATCAATTTAACACTCCTTGACAACTTACAATTTGAGTTCAGCCGTGGCCTCTGCCTCAAGGGTTTCAAACTAAGTGACACATTCAGGTGTATTTGGCAATGTCGCAAAAATGGGGTAATTATTGTACTAAGTCAGTGAAAGATAAAAGAAATTAAATGTATTCTGTATGTTCCTTCAAGTTCAGCAGCCGAGACTCAGTGAAAATGGGTTTTTAAGGTTATTTGCAGAAAGCCTTATCTTGTGACAGACACACTGGCTGTACCTGAATTGGAAGACTATAACCGGCTATCTGGGGTTCAGGAATCAGAAGGGTGAGGAGCACGTCCCTATTCCACTTTTGTTGAGCATCTTATTCCTTTCTTTCAAGAGTTTTTCAGCTTTCCCCCTAGGACCAGCAGCACTAATGTGTCGTCTTCTCCTCATTGTTCGCTGCCAGGAAGGTAACGAGGCCTGACTTGGAAATGCTGTGTGAGTGGCAGGCAGCTGAGCAGTCTGACTCAGGGTATCGCTGCATTACAGCGCTGTGAATCTGGCAAACCTCATTACGCTCAGAGGGATAATGACAACTCCATATGGGATGGAAAATTGTTTGCATGTAGGTTTTGCTTCTTAACTCCTCTGGTCTTCCTGTAGTTGGTAGGCAGGCAGCAGCCTCCAAAGCTAACAGCAATGCTACTGCTTGTCCAACTGGCACAGAATATTTAACTTCACGCGAGCCAGCTGGCTATCTCCGTGCCTCTTTTCACCTAAGAGACTGAAATATGTCATCCTTGAGATATGACCAGACTCCTGGAACTCACAGCCCTTTCTGGGAAAGAAACAGCATTATTAGTACTCTGTATATGCTTTCCTTCAGAAATATATAAAATAGTAAATATAGATATAAATGTATTTATATGCTTTATCTATGTTCATGCACAGATGCACAAATGCATACTGATGAAACTTCAAGCTTACAAATAGATATACAGAAAAGGAACCAGGAAATGAAGAAACAAGGTACTCTGTTTTCATTTTGATGTGACTGCCTTACTTCTACTACCCTGCATGGGTGTAGCCTTAATTATCAGTTGGATTGTTTAAATATGCAGACAATATTATTCTGTACTCAGTCATTGATACCAGGAGGGTCACAGTATTTAATTTCCTGTGTTTTAGGATATAATTTATTTTTCTTCAAAATGGCACTAGCAGTTTTTGTAGTTATTTTCCTTTCCCTCGTAAATACAAATACACGGAGAAAGATAAAAATGGCTTTTTTAATATCATTGTTTTATAAGTAGCCCTGCTAGGCTTTGAAAGTCGTATCTGGAACAATGAATTGAATGGGACATTACATCTACTGATGCTGCTGTTAGGCTGAACTGCAATTTTGCAGAGGCAGCAATGTATCAGACTGAGCCATGAATCTTTCCCAAGAGAATGTAAGATTTGGAGATGACTAAAAGTGATGAAAACACAGAGAATTCCATCTATTTGGGTGTAGTGCTAGGCCTATATTGGTAATATCTCATTAAGGTACAGATGCTGCTTTTAATGTAAATTGCTCCGGCCAATCCTGACAAGCTGCTTTTTAATAGCATGAAAATGAAGAGGGCTTATTTTGCATTTCCCCTTTTGGCTGCTCAAAACTTAAGAAATGCTCGAATGAAACAATTTTAAAATTATCTGAGCTTGCAGAAATGAAATTAAAAGAATGACATAAAAGCACTTTAAAAAGTTCTAATTGTGGATTCTTGTCTTGCATCTCATAAAGAACAGATGTGGCAGAGAGCTCTAGCAATAGTCTGAGATGCCTACAGTGCAGAAGTTTATTAAAAGCAGCAAAGGAAAACCTTCACCTCACATAAGTAACAGATGCTGTTTATCCACTGAATGCCTACTCTTGGTGGCACTGAGTGACTTAGTTTACATTGGCCAAGCCAAGAAGGCCTGTATTCGAATAAACTGTAAATAAGGCTAAATATTTAGCTAGCGCAACTTTCTTCCAGGGTAAAGAAAGAGGACTGTGGCAATGAAAGCACTGGCTTGCACTTATTTACTGAAAATTAACATAAATGAGGCTAGGATTTAGAGAATCATCAGTTTTATTAAAGCAGTGCCTACAGGGTTGCCTAATGGCTATAACGAGGTAATTACTCATGGACATTGATCAAAGGAGGATCAAAAGGATCTCAAAAAGGATCTCAAAGGTTATCAGAGGCTGTTTGTGCCCAGGCTGCTGATTATGCACTGCTCAGTGATCTCACCTGTTCCGAACACTTGTTATCTTCTCTGTCATTTGGGATCTGGGATCCATGGTTTGGAGTTCTTGGGAATTATACAACATCTCTTTTTATGGATGGCATCCAAACATGAGGCATCTTACTTAGCATCAAAGACCTAGTGTTATGAATAATATGTGTTTAGGATGCTGAAAATCAAGCAAAATAGATCACATTCCAAGAATGTAATTCCAAGAAAATATCTCAAAGGCCATTGTATAAGGCTGTTTTATAAGATGAATTTGGAAACTCTTGTCTACTTTGCCAAACCTATAAGGATAAGTTGTAGTAAATAAATAATGAAATGGCCTACTTAAGGTCTTTGCATCTTTTGCAAGTTTTAAATATTTTCACTGGAGACAGTGCTTGAAGTTGCTTAGCACCCAAATTACTTGAAGTAGTTTTTTAGCCACAGCATCCTTCAAAGGCATCTGCAGAGATACATCCAGGAATGCATCCAACCACACCAAGAACTGGAGATCTTTGACGCTAAGATGTCTCATATTTGGATGCCATCCATAAGAAGGGATGTTTTGCAATTCCTAAGTCCTAAGAATCCCAAACCATGGATTGCATTGTGAAATTTCTCTCTAAATCTTGTAAGTGAAGCATGTTGTTGGAGGTATCTTCCCTGAGGATTAGGGGGGTACCACACAATTTAGACAGCACAGACAGGATGTCTTTTATTCTGTCTTTGTACATGGTTTATAATATCCCCCCAAATTACTTCTTGGTGTGCAATTCTTCATGCTTGTTCTACTCTCAGAAGTGAGTTTTTTTCAAAGGATTTCAAAGAGGACAGTTTTAGCTCCAAGTGTGCTGGGCGTGAAAAAGGATTGTTTTGACACACTTTTATGCTATGGTTGCTCCAGAAGCGTTTAAATCTGAAAACTGCAATTGTTATGGGTAAGTCTCGGCTTCTCAGATAAGGTCTTACAAGAATTAAAAAACAACATTAAAAGGACATGAAGGTTTTAAAGTTAAGTGCCTGACAAAAAACAAATTAGGCAGTGATAGAATGAGCATTGATAGTGAATCTTTAATTCAGTCCTGCTCTTTGTATAGGTTATGACAATTGTGAAGGGATAAGATACTTTTTTTTTCCATGTACTGTCTCTTTCTCTCTTGGTGTTGTCTTTCCTTACTGGCTCTCTTTTATCACATTTGTCTTTGCAGATACAGTTTTCTCACTCAGTCATTCCTTTCTTTATCCTTCCAGACTTCCCATTTTCACCCCACCCCTAACATTTCCTTCCCTCCCATTCTTACTTCACCTTCACTCCCAAATGTCTCTCTTCTTTTTTTCACTCTGCTGTCTTATATACTTTTCCTGCTGTTGGCCAAGAAAACTGAAACTCTAAGAAATGACAATGACAAAAATCAGCATCATATTTTATATGTACTTATCTTAAGGTGCAGAGAACTGACTTCTGTATGAGAACATGTTTAGAAGTAAACTTTTGGAGGAGGGGCTCAGGAGAACTTTTCCAGACTGTTGCCAAACTCAGCTGCCTCCCAAGTGTTTGTCTTGCAGTTCCCTCTTTGATGCCATGTGTTTTGGGCTTTACAGTGGGGGTTCAGCTTCTTTATTTCAATTAAAGATGTGCTGAATTTTTTTAAGACTGCGAATAGGTGATGCTAAGTTGTTAGAAAGATCTTTTGGAGGATGCTATCTAGAAAAAAAAAATGGAGGCAAAAAACATTCCTCGCATATTTTTATTTCACCAAATACGTGTGAGCATGCTAATTTTGTGTGCAACTCCTCTGAAACTAAATGTTCCTTACACTCTTACTTGCCTCATGTGTTCTGTCCTTTCCCTATATCTTTTCAATAAACTGACTTTTTCTATGGTCTCTTAAATTAGTTTATGCCTTGGGAAATGTTACTGTGGCTATCATCACTGGCATTAACTGGAACAAACCCTCTCTGATTCAAGGGGCTTTGGTCTGTGCTCTGTACTCCTGCTGTGCCTAGAGATCAGTGTGCTGGGAAGTGTGAATGCACTGAGCAAACCAGTGAGCCTGGCTCACTGGGTGAATTTTAATTTAATTTGAAAACTTCCAGAGCTTTCTCACTGATACTGCAAAAATCTGACTTACGTTCCTAATTTTCTACACTGTAAGTAGATCTGGCTAATTTGTTCCCCAGCTGTTTAATTTGCAAAGGGGGCTGTCATTCTGTGTTAAATAAAACTGGAAAAGATGGAACTCAAGGAAGATCTGTGTAATAATGAAAGTTTCTTCCAGTTCAAAGCTGCTGTTGATATTGGGTGTGATCCAAAAACCCTTGATGCCAGATGCAATGCTTCCATTGATGTAATCAGATTTCAAATCAGCGCTGGTGTGTTCAGCCCACTGCTCTTTTAGCTGCTGCTCTGGTACCTGACTCTCTGGGAGGATGAGCTGTGCCAGCAACAGCCTTTAGAAAAACACCATTCCTAGTTGCCCACTCCCAGGTGTATCATTCACTCTGTTTCTCCCCCTAGGCATGTAATGGGAGATTTTTTTTTCTTTTTCAGTCTGGCCTTGCTTTTTGTCTGTTTTCCTCAGGCCAGATGTGCAGGGTTTTATGTAATCTACCAGTGTTGTGGACCAGATCTGGGTGACTCACTGCCCCTAAATCTGAGTTGCTGGCTCATTCAGCCAGGAACTGATTTCTGAATGGTCTCTTTAGACTTATTGCCTGAGCCTAGACATGCTTTTGGTGGCCTTACCATTGGCACTTTCTATACTTCTACATTAAAAAAAAACCAACTAAAAATAAAAGGGAATGTTTTGAAAATCCAGGCAGCTGTATGAAAGATAGTGGATGCAATCAGGCTTTATAATTATCTGCTCTGGTATTACTGTATGTTAGAGACTCAAGGACCAATGCATGGTCTTTGCAAGACCCACCAGAGAGTGGCTGGCCCTGGGGCTGAGAGAAGTTCCCTGGGGAGAGTCTGGAACTGGAGGTCTTCTCTTTGACTCCACTTGTCAGGGAAATGCGCCTCATTGGACAGTCTCACAGCTGAATTGATTTCTCAGTTGCCTTATGATTCATATTGCCCTTTGGTGTTGCTGATCATACTGTTTTCTTTTTTGCTTCATCTGCCTGTTTTTTCCTGGCTTTATCGGTCTCTGTACTGCTAAAAGTTCCCATTTTCTCTTCCAATTTACTTTTAGAGGAAGCAGTATGGAGACCCCTGTCAGATAATCTGTCTGCTGGTTAAAAAATGCTGCTGCCCTTAGCTTGGCAATGTCTTATATCAACTTGGTGGGCAAAGACACAAAAATATTTCTCCTGCTGTCAGAGAAGAGCAAGTATTTCACTCTTGCCTATATACAAGTGTTTCCTCTATGATTTTTAACAATTGTTGATAACAGCTAAGCAGTTATGGTAAAACTTTGCTTTATGGACTGTGTACTATTTTGGGTGCTGTGCTGGTGGGTGAAGAATCCTGGTATAAGTCACTTTTCTATTCTGAATCTCTTCTCCCACCTATAAAAGTAGAATAAAAATGCTGGCTGGCTTTCCGATATGCTTTGAAATCCATTGCTGAAAAATGTTGCTTAGAAGTCGGACATTATGATCTATAACTCTAATCAAACCCATATGAGCATTATGCGTGAGAGGGCAGCCTGATAGCAGATATGGTTCTGAGTGTAAAGAAACCAGGAAATTCCTCCTGCTGCTGTAGACAAGTGACAGTGGAGGCATTTTTAAGTACAGATATTAGCTGTTCATTGTCTCAGTAATTCAGAGAATTTTTGGAGGTGTGTTGTGACTTGCTAAAATTCCTTCCTGTATTTAGTTTCTCTGCTGTTATTTTGCATTAGCATAATCCTTTGACCTAAATATGAAAATATCAGCAAAGGAATGAAAACTGAAGCCAGGTCTCAGAGTCAACTGTCCTGCTGTACTTTGTGAATGATATTAATTGGTGGAGGGGCAGTAGGAATTATTCCCCCTGAAAATCAAGAAATCTACATCAGAACCAAACTTATTTTTTGAAGATATAAATTTTTGTTTAATTTATGAAGCTTTTATTGTATTGAAGAATTCTCTCCTGGACTATGAGCACCTTAGAAGTACTTCTAGGCATTAAGTTACCTCAGGAAATCCTATCTAAACCATCAGCTTATTACTGACTTACAAAAGTAAAAAAGGTTTTGTTATCTCAAACAAATGCCCATTGTTATTGTTGATTTAAAAAGTGTTTTAGCTCATGAACAAACCCAAAACATGAAGTGTCAAATGTGCATCTTTGTTTTTTTATGATTTCAGGTATGTGAATTGCATAGATCAGCATGCAATTCCATAAATGAAAAAGGTTTCAGATCTACTTCCAAAACTCCTTTTGTTATTGTTACCGCCCTTGCTGATCTTGCCTGGACACCTCAAGACAATCCAAGGACAAGCTGCTGTCTGAGACCTGCATTATAAAGGTAGGTTCATCAAAATGACTGTCTTCTCCCTTAATAGGTTTTTATTTCAGTATTAATTGGTTTCAATCCCTCACATCAGTGTAGTGTATTTAAACCTCCTCAAATCTCTTGACTTCATTTAATACCTGCTACAAAGAATACCCCTATATGATTTTTTTTTAAGGAAATGGAGGAATGTCTTTGTTTTAGCTGTAATGGCTCAAGCTCCTTTGTTAAAGGAGCAATAAGGTTGCAAATTGCACAATTCATCAATCTGGAAATGCTTGTTCAACCCTGTTCTGTTCTCCTATTTGTCTGCATCATGATACTGCCTTATAGTATTTCACTGCCCTTGTATAAGAGCTCAGAACAAACCTTTGTTTATGAGTGAAGTAAATTACAATGAGTATAAATCAAGATAGTAAATTGAAACTGAAAATTTCTTTTTTCTGAACTACAACCCTTTCTCTCTACTGAGAATAATACTAATACAGTGACTACAAGGTGAAATTAACTTCTTTCAGGTCTTGAAAGAGTTGTGGCTGTACTCTGTTACATATTTCAAATACACCTGAGGAAGTGTTGTGAATTTCCCTGAGGGTGAATCAAGAGTGGTGTGGGAAAACAGCACAACCAGACTTGTTGGAACATCTCGTATAAATCTGTTTTTTATTTGTAGACTTGAGATGTTAATGGTGAAAGCTATTTCCTCTAGTAATTCACTTGCTCTTTTGTGTGGCTCACACATCTGCACACAGCTGGAGCAGCAGTGAGGGACCAGTGCTGCAGTACACTTACTCAGAAGTGGATGGTCATCCTGGGCACAACTGTTTTCTACCAAGATGTTTGGAAACTTCTTTGAGGTACCTGTAATCAGGAGGTGTGTATCACACCTATAGCTCCTCTCTGCATGAAGCAGCTCATAATCCTCTTTTGGCAGGGTCAGAGTAATCCCATCACTTGTTGATGGGCACGTTCATCAGCCTTTTGCCTTAAATTTACCAGTTTCTGGGAGACTTTGTATGTGTCTCATGGCAGATAAGTTTCTCACAGTTTTCAGGTGATGGTCCCTCTATCCACATGTGTAGGCCCCTTGTCCCCCTTCAGGGAGGCAGGTGCAGAGGGGTTTTGTGGCAGGAGCAGCACTGCTGCTGAGCCATCAGCTGTTACTGAGGGAGACAGAATGTGAGTGGGAGAAAGGAAGATATGACCCTGTTGTGTGGGTGGGGAACTGGGCTACAGCATTTTGCTGATTTGCCTCACCGCGGGCAGGAAGCCAGCAGCAAGGCTGTGAGCTAAGTCCAGGATGTCTGTGTCCTCCTGGCTCAGCCTTTCACTCTCAAGAACAACTGTCTCTGCAGTTTGCAGCTCCTGTTGCTCTTCTTGCTCTGCTGCAAGATATGCAGTTACAGCACTCTTGCTTTCCTGGATATACTGGTGTTCTGGAAGCAGTCTCCAATGTTTGAGGAAAACTGTTGCCTAGAAGAGTCCATTTTCCTTGTGACTCTTCTATTCAACGTATCTAANTTGCTCTGCTGCAAGATATGCAGTTACAGCACTCTTGCTTTCCTGGATATACTGGTGTTCTGGAAGCAGTCTCCAATGTTTGAGGAAAACTGTTGCCTAGAAGAGTCCATTTTCCTTGTGACTCTTCTATTCAACGTATCTAAATTATTTAGAGGAAAAGAAAAAATGCTAAATTACTGTAAGAAATTATACCCAAAAGGAAGACTCAAAAGGTTAAGGATAAATTATTATTGAAGCTACGATTCACTATAATGTGTCTTGCAGAGGTTGCTTCGCTATACCAGCCCTTATCTTTCCCCTGTTCCCCAGTCCAAATGCTGAAAAGAACAAACCAAATCTTGGGTTTTTTTCCACTCTAGATACTGTTAATATTTCTTTAGGTGGTGCTGAAGATTGCACTTCATTGTCATCATAGTGTCAGGATTAGACTCTGATGAGGGTCTGAGTCATGACCAGGACCAGCATTGTAACTTCATGTTAACCTTCTCCCTATCTATTTTTTTCCATTCATGGAATTCACTGAATCAAAAGCCCAGAAATTCTTTTAAATGACAGTAACTTCAGTAATTTGGAGTTATTCTTCACTGAATTGTCTTAGTTAATTACTGTCATATTTGAACAAGGTTTTGGTTCACTGAAGATCATTAAAATACACTTTGACCAGAATATTTAAAAATAATTGACAGAACTGTTTCTTCAATTGTCTTTATGCTGGTTGAAAGAGTTTCATTTGAAGCTCCTAGTCTTAAAAATATTCTTGAGACTCTGACTTTCTTTTCCTGATAGACTTAGGAGTGATTATAATAATAAACCAAAAAAACTTGTTGTAACCATACCTACATGGAGGACATTATTCAGAACAAGAAAGGATTAGATAATTAAACTCCATGTAATTACTCCATGTAATGAGAATGCCTCCTTGAAATACAAGGGTAGGATGACGTCTGTATTTGGTAAGTAAATGGCCTATTGTTGACACTGATGGGAGGCAAATAATAAAATTAATACAGGTATCTTTGCCTGAAATGAAATGTCAAGTTTTATCACTGTTTGAATGTAGTCTGAGTGGTTTTGAATATGCCACTTGCAGCAAATAATTCTGTTTATACATGAAAACCCACTGGACTTTCTGGGAATTTAAGGACTGGAAAATGACACCAGAACTTGGCTGACCACAATGCATGCAGTAATGTTTTGGTTGTCAGGTGAAACATGTTGGAAAACTTATGCAGATGTATTTTGGGTTAGGAAAATTGGTGTCTTCACTTGCAAGGATTTCTTTTTTCCTTTTGTCTTTGTTTTTGGAGCTTAAAAATAAGAACAAATTCTAGTCTCTACTGAAAGATTAAGCAAATTCATGTCAGTTTAGAAAACCAGAAAATTATAACCACAGAAGAGCACTGTGATTATTTTTGTGTAATTAAATTGGGACTCATAGCTCAGGAAAGTCATATGGTCAATAAAGTCTTGTTCTGTTTAATTATTATAGAACAACTTGACAAACGTCTGAGCCAATTTCCCCATCTTGCCTCAAACTTGGAATAGATAGAAAAAGAGTCAAGTTGTTTTAATGCACAGCTATGGGTGAGTAGTCAGAAATGGAAGGAGAAATGTGTAGCAGTTCTGTCAAAACCCTTGATCATGCAGAACAGGTGAGTATTAGGCTACTTGGAAAAGATGAGATTATTTTAAATGCTGGGATTAGATTTGGGTAAAGGTGCAATCAGTAGGAGATAAGTGCCTTGCCTCCTTTATCATTTGCATGTGTTGAAATGGATTGGCTGGCTGGATTGACTGGCTAAAATTCAGGTCTCTTTTGATCTGTAGAAGGCTGTATTTGTGCTGGGGCCTTGAGAGCACTCCTAGACCTTGATGACCAGCGTTACCTGGAATGTCCAGTATGAGTGTTTAGTGCCCTGCCCTGGAATACAGTGCGGGAGAACTGGTGTCTAGCACAGCTGCAGGGATGCCCTGCCTGCCCAGAGATTCTCTTTTTGCAGAGCTCAACGCGTGCACTGGCAGCTTGGCTTGAGCTTGGACCTGCCCTATTGCCATGGCATTGCTGTATCACTTGGACCCCATATTCTGTGGACAAGGTTTTGTTTTTTTGGTTTTGTTTTTCTTTTTTTTTTTTTTTTTCCTTTTTGTTGTTTTTTTACCTAATTCTCTTTCCTGAGCTTTGGCTGTTTCAAAGACTTTCTTGCAGGCCTCTTCTATTATAGATCTTCATTGCCCATATTCTAAAGACCAGATATAATCTCTTAATCTGTCTTCTGTGGCTATTACTGCCTGCTGCAGTAAATCAGCTTTAGCAGATTTAGATGGATAGCTATGTAACCTCTTCATGGGCTGGCCAGCAGAATCCCATTACTCCAGTACGCTGATCCTTCACATTCGTCATGTGAATATTCAAGTGCTCAGATTTTACTAATGGGAGTACCCTAGAGAGAAGATAATGAGTTTCAAGCAAAGCAAACATTAATTTTTTTTGTGTTGAGGTGTGTGGTGAAAACATTTAAAAGTGTGTATCTATCTGATTTTAGAATTTTCGGGTTGAAATACATCTGGCTATTTACATTAGTTGGAGAACATGGTCAATAAAGTAGTACTTGTGTGAGGCAAGTTTTAGTGGAGGTTAATTATAGGTAATTAAGGAACAGACAAAGTGTACAATAATTGATCCTAATGCCACAAAGTTAATGAGAATTTTGACATTGATTTTGCAATGGACCAGTCTTCATAAAAGACATATCTGACTTTACAGAGAGGAAATTTTCCTCCTGCTTATGCCAGTTTCATGTTACTAACCATTTGCTGAATTTTTTTTAGCAATTAAGAATGTATGAAAAATTAAATACAAACCAAATATTGTCAGAACAATTGTCAGATTTTGCTTTGGTCAGCTCTTCTTTTCCTGTAACTGCTGGCAATATCAGTTGGGATCACTAGCTCTCTGTGGCCAAAAAAGTCGACCTGATTGATGTGACGACCTGATTTCTCTCAGTCCAGAGAAAAATCTGTAGTCAAAAACCCATCACAAACTTAGTTATACAATGAGTCAGGGCATTCAAGAGTGAAAATACTAAGCTTACTTTTTGTGAGTGGAAGAAGAATATGCAAAACATGCCTTCTCCTTAGAGAAGAGGCTGTAGATTTTGTAATGATGCTTTTCATTGTAAGTGTTTGTTTCAAATCAATATATATATTAGAAATATCAAAAATTCTATGAAGTTTTAAGGTTCAATTATTTCAAATCAATAGGGATGTGAAAGTAAGCACAGTCCATGAGCATTCTTTGGTTTTATTGCACAAGAGAATTTTTTCTGTTTTTTTTTTTTTTTGTGGATTTGGTGCTTTTGTAATGTTTTATTTTGGTGAAATTAAGATCTTCAAATTTGTTGGAGTGTGAATCAGTGAGAATTTGATAAAAAGGGGAGATGTTACATGGCCTAAGGTTCAAATGGATTTCTCATTCTTCTTGCATTTTCATGCCTAATTTTATCCTTATCTAACAAAGCTTACGGATTTTTAACTGTGGTTCATAACCAAGTTTGGGGTTCAGAACATAGAATTACTGGTGGCTGTATTTAAAAGATCTGACATTTGTAAGACAAATTTCTGCAGATCTGAGGTCTGAGCGACCACAGGTGAATACAGAGCTGAAGAGGAAATGAAACCTGTGAAGAGAGTGAGAAAATAGTGGCTGTAAGCAGTGAGGGAGTTCCTTGATTCTTATCACACTGAGTGAAGATACGAGAGGAATGGGCTCTGAACAGGCTGAGATAGTCCGAAAGACAAAGGGACAAACAGTCAATTCCTCAGGAAAATCAAGTCACCGGGGATATTTACATATATAAACTTTGGTCTTATGGAATTATATTTTCATATTTATAACACATGAGAATAACCACTACTCAAACTGAGAAAGTTGCTCATATCCTGTGGTGGAAGAATCAGCTCCAGGCATCAGCTCAAGCAGAATTTACTTTTGCTAAATAAATAAAATCCACATTAGCTGCCAAATAAAAATCACTATCACATGTGTTTCTATTATGCTTGCTTAGGCTCTAGTGCATGGAGTAGATATTATTAATTTATGTCACATATCTCACACTGCCACAGCATGTGGCTGTTAATGGCTTTAGGCTGGTACCAGGCAGGATCACTATGTGTGGCAAAGTCACATTTCTAGTCTGTGTATTGAGCCACTCGTGAAACCACACCTCAAAACCACAGCTGTCATTCAGCATCCTTCCTACAAGACCTTCGTGGTCTTCTCAGTTCACTTGTTTCACCCTTTTGGGTCTTCAGGCAATTTAATTCATAAAACAGACAAACAAAACATACTGTAGATGCTTTTATAATTTCTTTTCTGTTTTTATGTTCTTTTCTTCTAGTCAGTCAAATTGCTTTTCTGCTGTATATTACTATCCATGCAATATAGAGCAGTACAATTGTAAGACCAGAGGGCAGCGAAAAGTCAAATTATTTTCTTGTGTGCATTTTTTTTTACTTTTGCAGTTCAGATCCCCAGAGGGAGAGGTATGCTATTTTTCTTTATCATGTGTTTAACGCTAAATGTAATATGCAATGCAGAGATGGGTGCTGCTGTTCAGGGTACCCCTCTCAATTTATGTTGCAAGTACTCAAAAATAGTGTGGAAATTTTGATGTATCAACTGCTGGGAAGTGATGTAAAACTCCCATATTCATTCCAGAATATGAAAAGATGCCCCAAGTATTCCTCTCATTAATTTAAAAGGGCTTCCTTATTTATCTTGGTTCCAACAAGGCAAGAAATAAAGTTGGTTTGTGTGTGTCCTATTTCAGAGGCTGAGCAATGCTGGAGGGACTAATTCTTCTGCCTGCTGTAGCTCTCTTATTCCTCTAGCTGGATACCAAACAGAAGACTGAGAAAAACTTTAGGTGCTCTCAAGAATGATGGTAATAAGGGAAGATGATAGGACATAACTGGATTTTACTCTTGCAGCTGAATTGCTATTGATTTTAGAGAATGTAAAATCTTGTTGCACGACAGGTATCTCCAGCCCTCGGCGGTGCTTTGCCGCCTGCCTGCACGGGGCAGGGTGGTGCCCCACAGTAGGCTCTGCTCCTTCCAAGGAGATGCCTTGCAGCAGGCAGTTCTGCCTTGTACAAACCTGGCTGCTATCATTTGTGTCTCTTAGTCCTTCTCTTATTGCAACCATTAGGGACATTGTGTTGACTTCAGCGATGTTGCATTACAGCAACATGGAGATGACTTTTCAATATAGCATTTCAGTGCTTATTTTCATGTTTGAGAGTTCTGTTGTAGGTAGATAAGATACGGTCCCAATCTAATAAAATGAGAAGTAATATGAGCCCAGAACATATTTTGAAAGCAGTTGAAATATATTTCAAATATTTTATATTTTATATGCATTTTTCTTTCTTACTTTTCACTTGCAGGCTATTTTCCAAGGATATTATGTTTTTCTTACCTAGATTCATTTTGCACATAAGGAAAGAACAGAAGAGAAAATATTTTTGTGTTTTGTTTTCCCTACAGACAAAGAATTCTAAAAGGAAGAAAAAAAGGATTTAATTGTTTATCAAGAAGATAGAGCATATAATTATTAATTATTGTACAAATTTTACAGCTTATCTGTAGTGTTCAGCTGCAGCAAATAATAATGGCCAAGTTGCATTTTGTATTGCTTTATTACTATAAAGGATGTAGGACAAAAGGAAATGATGGTATTTCTGGTTTAACTTTTATATGACCATGTACAAGAAATGTATGTTGTTCTAAATTGTTTCTTGGTATGGGTCCATCTCAGCAGAAGACATTTCTGTTGAAAGATATTGTTTTGCTGGGTAGGCCATAGATGTCTCATAAGCATATTCATGTTCTTTAGCCTTGAGAAAATATTTGTTTCCAGGCTGTATCAACACAAATTGTTTTTCTGTGTAGTGTATATATCTGCATAACTAAGGAAATATGTCACAAATAATTCTACAGGATGTAGCTTTCATTTTCTTCTGTAGTGATATCAAACAGCAGTATAATTATGAGGAGCACTGTGGAGGGATATCTTTAACTTGCAAAGACAAGGTGTCACATCTAATACAGAACAAATCTAAGAGGGTAATACAGTATGACAGCAGAGAGTTCAGACTCTGCGTGCTCAGCTACACATTGGAATATGTGTTGGAACAAAGGAGGAGACAGAGTTCAGGAAGCAGAAGTCTAGTGAGACTTATAAAGCTATAAGTATAAAAATTACCTTCTCCTGTCCTTTTGTATGTTAGCAAAATGCTGGTGGCTTAGAATCTGAATTGTTTTCTAGGTATCTTATTGTTTTATTAGTAAACCGCATGATATTAAAAAGTAACTGGCTTTTATCTCCTACTTGTGTAGCCAGGTACTAGATTGTGTTAAACGTACAGGTTGCCTTCACCTTATCTTCACTTGTGCTCATTCTTGTGATGCAAAATGCCATAAAAATTGCATTCCAGGTTTCTTTTTCCTTTGTGATTTAAAGTAATATCACAATAAAAATCTAGAAAACATGGGTGATCTCACTTCAAGGTGTGTTTTGGACCACTCTCAGCGAGGCTTTGCATGTGATCAGCCTGAACTGCTGTCTCTGGCAGGCTCCAGGAACTCCATCATAGGTTCAAAGGGTTTCTGCTCCTTGATGATGCACAGCTGAAAAAACTAGGATAAACTCCTGATGCAGGCATTTAGGAGGATTGGGAAATAAGGAGTAATGCTTGGATGCTTGACGAGTTTGCATTTATTAAGTGCTGTGACAGTTTATGTACCTCTGTTCGAGGGCCAATTTTATGCAATTCAGCTTGGTAGATAAACTTGAGATAAGCTCTTTTTACACAATATATACTGCTTGTTAAGGATGAAAATTTGCTGATTTTCTTGTACAGTCATGTCTCAGAGATACCTTGTGAGTCAACACAATTCTTCCTTGTGGGTGATTTTTTTATCATGCTTCTAGTTAAAGCATTCAGTACTAGCAAGGCAGGGAAGGTAACCTAAACAAGGCTCATAAAAATATCTTGGGAAACTAGTGAGCATGGTTACTTGTTGATAGCAAGCATTGGCACAAAGAGAAGCAAGAAGGTAATGTTAATACATATAAAGTCCGGTGTGCCAGTACTTTATAGCTGAGTCCAACTTCCCTGTAAGTAAATTGTTCTTTTCTGCTAAAAAAGATACGTGATCACCACCTAGAACTTTATCAGTCAGGAGCAAAACATAAAAGTTACTTTAGAGGAGAAGTAAAATTCCTCAATCCACTTTCCTGCCTGCATGTCAGGAAAGGACTGCTTTCCTTTTTCTGCCCTTGCAGGGCCAGAAACTCAATTTATTTCCAAAAGACATAAATATTCCTGGAAAAGTTTGAGGCAACGGCTTCTGCCTGCCAAGTGAAGCAATAGGTGTAGCTGGGGGAACACACAGGACCTGGCTGTATGGCTGGGGTGCAGTTCAGGGTCTTGTGGGATGACTCTTCCTCGGGCATTACCTTCTGGAGTCCCTAGACAGGAATCTTGGTACTCGCACAGTGGACCCAGACCCCTTAGCTGCTGTAGCTCTGTGTCCATCAGAGGTAGCTGTGTAAAAAAGTTCCAGCATTGATTGCATAGCAGTGCTTTGTGGTCTGCAAACTGACCCAAGGGTTGTGCTTCTGGAACCCCTGCTCTGAAAAGGCAGTTTCTGCCGGAAGATGTTGCTTTCCAGAAAACTCATATGTAAGTAATTTCACTATCCAAGGCCACTTATAAACAACGGGCTGTTTCTGGAAGTCTTTTTTGGTGTATGCTTTCTCACTTTGTTATCCTGGCCTCTTTCCCTCCTCCTTGATTTGCCACTTGAGATTCCACGTAAAATAAAGAATTCAGGACATTCAGAGGGAAAGTTCCTGGAGCTGAAATGTTACAGCTGTTCTGTCTCTATTGTCTTTAAATTAGTTTCAGTTTGTTTTAGTGGTGCTAAGAGCTCAAAACCTTAGAAAGTTACTGGTGATATCTTTGGCAGAAAGTACCACCCCCTTGCAATGCAGGAGGAAATATGAGCCCTTGAGAGCTGAAAGAACTTGGTGTTTTATTGCTTTATTTTAAGCATATATAGTACGGACATGAATGTAGCTTGAAGTCTTCAATCCTAATGATTGCTCTTAGGACAATTTCTTATGAATTTTAACTTAATGAAGGCTCCTTGCTCTGCAAGACACCAATACCCTGTCTGATTTCATTGCTAGAAGATATCCTAACGGATAAATTTGTATCACTAGTGTGTGGCTCTGAATGGTTCTTGGTTGAAATATTTCACATATTAGGAAACATGAAGCATTTCCCTTTGAAAGTGATGCTTTCTCTTGAGTTTCACATACTCTGCCTTTCAAAATTTTGAGAGTTTTTCCACCCCTTGTATCCTCTAATTGGGCACTGCAGCTGGATACAGCATGGAGAAATGAAAAGTGAAAAAAATCTCTTTTAGCAGAGTTTGTCATGAGCTGTGATGAAGACTGCTGTGGGTTTGAACAAATTTAAAAATGAGATGTTGGTGCACTCTTTATTCATTTGCATGTTGCTGTATGTAAGATAAAATGCATCCCCAATCTCTTTCTCTGGCCATCAAATTTGTAGACAGACAGACAAGCAGTTGCAGATGTACCATCTACACCTGAGATTAGGTTGCTGTGGGGTTGTTTTGTGTCTTGTCTTTGCACAGGAAGAAGATAAAAACCGGAATAGTGTGGGACCTGGGCATTCACATATCTTTAGATACTTTTGGAACAATCTATCTATGGAACTGCACCTTTAAAGATGGTGCTTGACTGGTGGCAGGTTGGGTTGGAAAGAGCTCACTAGTTGGCATCAGTCAAATTTAAAAGCCAAACCAGATGCAAAAACTATGTGTGGTTAAGGATCCATTTGGAATTATAATCTTTCTTTTCTTTTTCTTTCCTTGCCCTTATTTTTTCAACCAAGTAGTTATCTTTGATTATTTGAATGTACCAAGGTTATTTGGAACTGGAAATTTGATCTCTCTACTGCATCAGACTTAACATTTGTTTCAAAGGTATCTCTCTATCAGGGAATGGCTTCTCAGGGTCAGCCTCAGGATTGCATTACAGCTTCTGTCAGTGCTCGAACTGCTGTGTATCAGGAGGTCAGTGTAAATACTGAGAGTCTGTGGCCTCGAATAATCCAACCTGACATAGACAACCTAACCCCACATTATAATTAGCATACCAGGACCAAATTCCTTGCTAAAACACAGCACTTCTTTCACTTGGGAATGTAGGAGTGCTTATAAATCTAATTAAAATTTCTATTTGAAAAAAGATGATCTAGGCTTGGAGTCTCCTGGGCACTTAAAAATCTCTAATGTGTAAGGATCTGTTCTCATACAGAGGAAGATATTGATAATGGCAGATAGTTTGATAACATTATAAAAAAAAATCAATTTGTGAAATGATTTTACAAGACTATTTTTGTTTATCTTGGCCAGGCTTAATTTTCTGCCTTGAGAAATCAGCACTCTTTCAGCACTCTATGTGGAAAGGCTGTTGCTGACCCTGCTGGTTTCTATTGAACTAACTCTCCAAAACATAGTTAGCAAAGTTACATTTGCCTTTTACTCAGCAGAAATTTCCAAGTTTCAGCCTGTCTCTAATTCCCAAACAATTACAAGAAAAGCCAACTAAGGAGCAACACAAAGGAACTTCCCTCCCCCCCAAATGCTTCCAGCATGAAAAATGGTCTTGGATGCAAATACTAAGAGGGCAGAAAGTGATATAAAGGTATAGAAAAAGATGTACAACTTGTTCTGAAATGGTTGTAATTTGTACTTGAAAGAGCCATAATGACACTGCTTCTCTGCATTTTTTATATTAGGCATTTCATCTGAAGATCTCAAAAGGTATTGAGGGAAGTGAATTTAGTAGTGCTGTAGTTTCCTTCACCTTTAACAGGTTGCAATAGCAGTTGGGGAAAAATTAGGGTGGGGATTAATAGAATTCACAATGTCTTCTCCAACTTAGGCTGTCATTCTCTCTCCAGTAAATGATCTGCTGCCACCCAGCCCTGCCAGACTAGCTATAGCACATAGAAAATCATAGGTGCTGCAAAAACCTGATATGGTAGAAAATATTGTGCAGGAGAAAGTCTAAAAAGTTCAGTCACAACCAGAGTCAGAGGTGCACAATGAAGCTGAGGGGTCCTCATGCCAGAGCTCTAAAACATAAAACCCACATGGGATTGTAATATTGGTTAGTTGTCTAGACCCCCCTGTATGCTCAAGGAACAGGCAGTTTTATCTCACAGTTTCTGACCTATTTTAGATGTTCCATTTAGCACCATTAACTGAAATGATTAGGCAGATGTTTAAAGTGAGGTGAAATTATCTCCCCACCAAAAGTGAGAACTTTGTGGTGTAAGACTGAAAAGAGAACTTTTGATTTAGACCTTCGGATTCCTGGATAAAGACACTAGTAAAAAGAGAGTATTAAAGCCATTACGAATTTAATGGAAGTTTCCTGAACTGCTTGCTTAGTGCTGCACTGCAGGTGGTCTTTATGCAAGGAGCATGCTGTGAGTTGTCTTAAACAGAGAGATCCTAAAGGGACCAAAGCAGAGAAGTCACGTCTTTATGTCTAATGCTTGGACCACAGCAGATAAATATTCAGGTCCCTGGAGAGCCATGATTCTGGATGTGTAAACACATTCAATCTCTCTGGGACTGTGCTGTTAGGTGGCTGCTGGAATGTGAGTTTTTTGTTTGTTTTGTGGATGTATGATCACCAACAGTGCTGTTTTGTGTGACATTCAGGGAGTGCGGGTTTTTAGGTAGCTGGCTCTGTATAACACTGAAAGAATTTCTGGGAAATGGGAATGACAGCCTTAGCATACAGAAGATGGAAGGGCTGTGTTGAAAATGTTTTGTAGCTGTTTCTTGCAGTCAGAGCAAGAATGTCTTAGTAGCTGGTGTGGACCAGGGAAAGAAAACAGAGGGGAAATGGCCCAGTCTGGCTTCCTTTAGTTAGTGAGGTCTAATGAAGGTCTAGTGTTGCTCCTGCTGGGATCTATCAGCTGCTGTGAGATAGCTGAAGAATTACCTTGTATAGAAGAGATACTCCCTAGAAATGCCTCCTACTTGTTTGTAGAGTGCAGTTTTATGATCTTTATGGGTGGTAAAGAGTCTGCAGACCAAAAACCTAACTCAAGTTTATGCTGTAGTATTCAAACAGGTTAAAGGTGTGATGCTTGCAACCTACTATATTAAAAGTCTATGTTCTTTCAATAGCTTCCTGCATTGTATTATGTAGATGTTGTTTTGTTTTTTTTTTTTTCTTTTGAGACTTCAGCCTGCACAGCTTTTTCAGAAAGCTCCTAAACCATAAAATCTTGCATGCATTTACAGAAGCAGCGGGTGCTGAGGAAGTGGCAGTTACAGTGCTGTCACCAATTTCAGTGGCACAGCAGGAATGGTCTTTAAGAGAGGAGCTAGACTTACAAGCACTCCATGTTCTTGGGGAATGTTCCTTATTACAAAACAAAACCTTTCTTAGAAGACTCAAGGCAAAGAATTAACTCCTTGCCAAGATAATGTCTGCTGCTCTTGGTTACTGGCCTCAATAGACCTTTCAGGAAAACTTGGTTTAGGAATTGGAGAAATTGAGCACTTTCAAGAGAGTATTTTTTTAGGGAATGACTAAGCTATGCCATATTCAATTCTGGTCCTGGCAGCTTAAAAATATTTGCTCAAGTGAGGGATTAAACAGCCCTCTATGTTTCCTCTCCCATTTGTCTATTTGTCCTGTGTCCTTTCACACATTTTTTCATCTTAACATCTGCAGAGAGAACTAACCTAATGTTTATGTACCATCTGCTGAGTAAATAAATATCTGTTTCGCAGTGTGACAAGACACATCATCTTCCAGTGAAGATCTATAGAGGTGTGCCCAAAATCAAGGCACCATTTAGAAGGCTGAAATACTTCTGTTTAGTTTGTGTGCTCCATTTTCAGTTGTCACATACTTCTCCAAGGTGCAGAGTTTTTTCTCTGAAAGAAGTGTTTAAAATATCCTGGCAGAAATTTTATTTTTTGTGAACTATCTTTGATTAGGAAGCAGGCAGAAGTGGTTACTTGTGGAATTCAGGCAGCATTTTCAGCTTGATTAATGCATTAGTGGCTTACTGTTTGTCTTTCTGTATTTGTACTGCATCTAGAGACCTCAGCTCTGTGAGGTTGGTACGATACACACATGTCCTCTTTACTACTGAGACTACTGAGAAGATGCCTAGGCCCACAAATTAGAGAGATCTGAAATGTTATCTTTTTTCCCCATTCAGAGTTTTTTTGTATCCCTCACTGCCTTATTATTTTCTGACTGGGAGAAGGCTGTCTTGGTCTAGGCTTGCTGTCCTAGGTCTCTTGCTCATTTTCATTTTCTCTTGGAGTCCAAGTGGAAGACTTTTGTCAACAATAGTATAATCTTTCTGACACTTCATGGTTTTTTATTGAAGTTTTAATAACTTCATGTCTTAAAAATAAAGCAAGTGGGGAGGTGAATGTCAGCAGTGAATTAAGCTGATGGCCTGGCTGTTGGTGAAAGCTGGTGGTTGGGGTAGAGCTTTGGGGAAGCTCACAAGGCTCTGACCTGAGTATCCTAGTAGTGATCAGTCCATTGAATAACAAACTCAGTCATAAAAGAGAGCAAGTGAATTTATATTAGAAAGTCTATTATCTGCATAATATTTTTTCTGGGTCATTCTGAATGACATACTTTGAGAAAACCTTCTTTTATTTCATTTTTCAGAAACACTTGCTACAGTCCTCTGGTATCTTCCAGCAACTTACTGTTAGTGATTTCATCTCATGCTGTATGACTTTTTAGTAATATACAGGGAACTTTTTCTTTTATGGGTTTTTTTGTTGTTCTTCTGTTCAGACTTAAGAACTCAGAGTCTGGGCTTCCCTAGAGCTTCAGCTATATTATTCTCTTGTTTTGCTGTTCCATCTCAGCTAATAATTGCATTTTCTGTCTTTTTGTATCAGTTGGATGAGCTGTGCTTGTCCCACCAGAAGTCTAGTTTCTTTTGGTTAATTTAATACCTTTTCCACTTAAGAGAGCTTATCAATTCCTTAAGCATTCTGTTATGTTTTAATGGCCTTATTGTCTGTCTTGGTATTTAATAAGCCCAGTGCAGTGCCTTCCCAATGGATTTCCTTTGCCTCCTTTGTGTACAATCTTTTCTAGCAATTAGAGAGAGTGTTTTTCATTGGTTTCCATTTGTTTGGGCCGATGTGCTCTTCCCTGCTGTTTGACTGGCACATTGTGAAGCTGGCTTAGCCACTTTTCCTCAGACTGATTATCTATTTTCTTGTCATAGCCTTCCAGAGCTTAAACTATTTTCTGAATGTTTGTCTTGAAGTCTTTCCTGTCTTCCTTTAGGTTGCTCACGGGGACACAAAGTGATTTTTCCCAAGGGCAAACTGAATTTTTAGCTCTGTAGCCATATACCTGTGCTTATTATAAAAGCCTTATAGTGTCAAAGATGATTCAATGGTGTGGCAGGGCAACTTCGGAGTCTCTCAGCTCTGCTTCTGTGGTTGATCAAGAAACGAGCACTGAGACAGACCAATAACTATCTTATGTGTGCCTGACATGGGTTAAGTGCTGAGGTTTTTTGAAGTGACACGCAGACAGCTTCCTTAAGACCCTCACGGCAGGTGACCTTAAAGGATAGTGATAGTGCCCAGAAACACAGGGTTACAGACCCACCTGGACACTAACTTGTAGTGTTCCCCACCACAAGGAAAGGAACCAGTTCTATGTAGCAAAACCAGAAATGATAAGCAACGAAATAAAACATTCATCAGCACTGAAATGTGAAGTCATATTCTTAAAGCAGTTGTATGGCTGTTTCCCACCAGCATGCTTCAGGGAATGTGGTTTGGGAAGCTGAAAAAGGCTTTGTATGCATTCAAACTTTTATGGTGCTCCTCTGAAATTCATAGCAGAATCATTTCTCTTGAATACAGAAGTTGTGAGGTATACTGAACCCTGGCTCAGATTCTCAGCACTGAATCTTTGATCATTGTCATCCACATTCTGCCATAAGTCACAACAATCCAGTCCTCATTTTGTGTACCTCTACATGAAATACAGCAGAATAAGTCTCAGGAAGAAGTTATGCTGTGTGGAGCTTCATCATCATGGACAAGTCACTAACCTTCTGCCAAGCTGGTGCAGGTCGCCTCTCGTGAGCTGGATGTGCTGTTTGTTCCATGAGTTCATCTGTTACAAGCTCAGCATTGTACAGTCAGATCAAAGTGCTGCATGTGGAGGATCAGTTTGCAGGACAGGCAGCATCTGTAAAGGCTTCCTGATCTGGGATTTTGTACAAACAAGTGAATGAATGCAGCTCCTTTGATCAGTTTATTTTGTTTTGTTCTTATAAACCCTTGCATTTCTTTCATCCTATGTCCATGTCTAAGCATCTTGCTTTAATTTTTCTGCATAAAACTCCTAGGAGGTGAGGTCATAGTTGAAACTTGGAGAGTAGAAATGACTTCAAACAGCTTCCATAAGGCATTTGTGGGAGGACAGGGACAGAATATAGGACTTCAGAGACTTGACACCAACACTGTTTTCACTCCAGTGCTCCAGTTGTTTGGGATGGCTTTCTTTCTGGAGATTTGCCTTATCTGTCTTTTAGGAACTTGCTGTTGAGCTTAATTTAGTGCAATCCCACATCCCCCTTCTAAAAATGTCTTTCAGACTGCTGATTTTTTTATAATCTTGTGAGTTTAACTCCCTTTTATGGTAAAGAAATATCATGATTGCAGACTCAGATAACAGTTGAGGTTTGAAGGGACCTCTGAAGGTCATCTCACCCAATCTCTCTGCTCAAGCAAGTTCACCTAGAACTGATTCTAGCCCATAGCTGGATTGCCTTTTAATATCTATGAGGATAGTATGCCTTGGGCAACCTATTCTGGTGCTCGGTCACCCTTACAGAGAAAAATTGTTATCTAATGTTCAAAGGGAACCTCTTGTGTTTTGGTTTGTGTTCATCACTTCTTGTCCTGTCACTGTGCACTGAAAAGAGCCTGGCTCTGTAGTCTTTGTACTTTCCCTGCAGATATTTATACACTTTGATGAGACGCTCCTGAGCTTTTCCTTCTCTGGGCTGGACAGTCACAGCTTCTCAGCCTTTCTTCATGGTAGAGATGCTTCAGTCCCTTCCTCATGTTCAAGCCTTCCTTGGACTTTCTCCAGCACGTCTCACTTGTACTGGGGACCCACACCAGGACCCGCTGCAGCTGTCTCAGCAATGCTGAGTAGAAGGGAGGGATCACCTTGCTCAGTCTGCTGCCAACATTCCTCCCGATGCAGCCTGGGATACTGTTAACCTTTGTTAGGGCAAGGACAACTGTGTTGTCCTGGTTTTAAGAAAGGTTTTGGGGATGTATCTTCCCTTCTGAAGGCTGTTTGTAGGTCTGCATTCTTAAATAAAATAACTAAGCATCTTTTGACAGAATTTTTTTTTTGAAAACTTAGTCAGTACATATAAAAGAATATTATAAAAGTCATAAAGACTTTGGGGAAGCCTGGCAGAAAATACTTCCAGTTTGGTTTTTTTTTAATTCTCTGTTTTTAATGATGTCTTAATTTTAACAGCTTTGGAGGTTCCACAATGTCTCAATTTTCAGTAGAAAAAGGTATTAGAAAGCTGCTTTTAAGAAATCTGTTGGAAAATAAAATAAACATAACATTTTTTTCTTTTGCTGAGCAACCAGAAATGTTACGTAGCTACAGACTGCCAATGCCACTCCCTCTAGAGCGCATATGTAATGGTTTTTGACTTCTTCCTTGCTTTAGCCTCTTTGGATTTCAATTTTTTCATTGCAAAATGTTGTTTCAACAAAAATAACATGTAGCTTATTAGGGGAATTGTGTTTATCTTTTGTGTGGCTGTGAAGGAGATGACAGAACAAGATGTTTCGCTGCCAGTCCCTCAGAAGAAGCAAGAGGTAATATCAGCCTGTAGATCATGTGGAGTGGTACACAGAGGTCTTCAAGAAGATTTCAGGATTGTATTTCTGTAGGGTGTGGTAGATACATTGAAAATGCATATTCCTATTACATCATATGTCTCTAAGAATGGGCTCTGCCAGACTGGGAAATGGCATGGAAACCTCTTCATTTTAGTGCTCAATCTTTGCTTGCATTTTTTTGGGAAAATATACCAATATCCCTCTGTCAGTGTAGATAAACCTCAATTATTCAATCCTGAGGACTGAGTCCTCCTGCGGGTTCCTTGTTAGCCAAACTTCAAGGTGATTGGCAGATATCAATCTCCTGTGCCTGAACTGTAAATTGAGATTTTGCACTCATGAAAATGCCCAAGAAGAAGATGAAATAAATATTCTCAATGTTCTGTACTTCTGTTTTCCAATAGTGATGCAAACAAAGATCAGAGTTGAATGTGAGGCCAGAAAAAAAAAGAACATTTGGAGGTGAAATTTGGAATGAAGCACACTTCCTTAGAGGCAATGGAAAGTCTCTATTGAAGAAAGGCACTACTGATTAGAAAGTGAGGTCAAAGAAGTGGGGTGTGAGAAGAAGTTAAAGATTGTTTCCAGGTGTTTGGGGGGTGGGGAAGGTGAGGGTGACAAAGAGAGCACTGTGCAAATTGTTCCTGGGAACAATCCTAGTTTGGTTTGGAAACTCTCCTTAAAATCCAATACTACTTCAGACCTCCTTCATCTGAATAAGCAGCAGAAAACCCTTGCCTATGCTTTTGGCATATCAGACCACCCTGACTCCAGAAAGTCTGACGAAAGACTGAAGTCAGCAAGCCATTGTTGAATTCCTTGCAGCTAGAAAGGGTTTCATTGTGTCTTAGGTGGAAATTTTGAGATTACGTCTTTTAGGTAGAGCCTACTTATGTGTGCATCCCTGCAGCAGCATGAGTTGATGAGGACACACTTCTACTGAGCACCACAAACCAAAGCACAGGAAGCAGAAGACCTGTATACTGGTCTCACCTCTGCTTCTAATTTGTTTCTTGATTTTGAGTTACTTGCATGATTACAACTCCAGAGCTTGGCTTGTTTGTCTATATGATATATGACAACGCCTTTATAAAGTTTACTTCACAGAAGGTGGTTCTCAAAAAGGGATATTATTGCATAATGGTTGGTGGAGAGAAGTTAAGTGGCTTTACTCTATCCAGAGGCTTTGTATGGGAGCTATTTATACTAGTACTGTTGAGTAGGAGCTTCACATTCTGGAGAAGCTTAAACTGATATTTCTAGATTTCTTTCCTTCAATTTTATTCTGTTGTTAAAATCTTGATAGGCTAACAACACACTGTCCAGATTTCTATAACAAATAACTGCGAAATACAGCCCTGGGGAAACCCCCCTATTTAAAAAAGAAAAAACAACAAACTCTAAATTTTTAATGATGTATTATTTGCCACATATGTTTTAAACAAAAGCACCAGATATTCAACCTATTCTTTTTGCATTGGAATTTACACCCCTTGTTTTAAAATTTTGTCTTAACCTAACAATTACACCTAGCTGTAATAAATTTTCAATAAGAATTTAAAAAAATCTTATAAAGGTATAAGAATAAAATACAGAGGGTTATAGGACTATCTAAATGCAATATACTTTTCATATCATTTGTAGGAATTGCCACTTTTAATCATAACCATATATCTTGAAAACTCTACTTAGTTTCAAATAATTTAGTGTTGCAAAATGGGTCATGAAAACTCCTTGACCTGGGAGCTTGCCAACTTAGAGAATGGAAAATCAGGCCTAGGAAATGTAAGGGTATTGAAATATTTATAATATATTGAATAAATTGCGTTAAACTCACTAAGTGCAGATTTGTGAACACATCAAGTTTATTTGCACGGCTTTGACTGGATGCTTTAGCAGGGCAGGTTTGAAACAGCTTTCTGAGAGTAAATTTCAGTGATTTATTAAACTGGCTCTTGTTCAGTGAAAGTTTTTCAAATCTGGGTATTGTAAGGAGATCCTTCATGCTCTGACATTTGCAGTAGTCACAATGTATGCCTGCAATACGAAAAAGGGAGTTTGCCTTGTTCAACAAGGGTTTCACAATCTCATTTGCATAGATTTTGAAGATTCATTTTGTATTAAACATTTACTGTGCTTTAATAAAAATCATAGCCAGTAGTCATGGATATCATCAGTATATGCTCTTATTAAAAAACGTATCCCCACATGGTACATAATGAGGAACAAAACTAGAGCTATCTAAAGCTGACTCAGTTCAAGGCTCACAATCTGACTGCTGTTGAGCACAAAGATTTTTATTTCTTAGGGTGGTGGAAGATTCTCATTGCTCAAACTTAATTTCCCATTAAGTTTTACTTTCTAACGGGATCAAGGAGGAATGAGGCAGTTGCCTAGACACTTTTCAGAGGAAAAGGAATGAACTGCCCTCAGGAGAAAAAGTGTCTCATCAGTTTCTAGAGTCTTCTGTTAACATGTGGTAGAAGGTAAATTTATACATTTAAGCCATATAGGTCAATGTCAGACTCGAGCAGGGCAGAGTCTGGAAGGTTGATAATACTGATAGTACCAGTCCTAACTTATCCTATCCTAAGGATTGACTTGGTTCTTCCCATAAGTGCTCTTGGATCTAATCTTCTTCACTGGCCATCCAGCCTGTGCAATACTAAAGATTTTGACCTGTTTTTCTATTGACAGCCCAGGAAAAATTCCTTGTTGCCAAATAGACTTGGGAAAAATGCAAAATGAGGGTTTTCTTAGCACAAGGAATACTTCTGGCTCCAGTTTCTGATCAAGACTTGGATTTAAACAGTGTTTGCGAGTTGCTTGCATTCATACTTTGCATGTATGTTGCTATGGATAGATTCGATTGTAACGTGCTTGACAGCCCCCAAATTCCCTTGCATGTCTTTGTCCCTTCATCGGTTTTGGGAAGCTCATTAATTTGCCCTTCTTCCATTTCCTAAGTGTATAAATATCTTTATGAAGGTTTTGTATTCCAATTTGCGAACTTTGGAGCACTTAAAATTTGTGCCGTCTCAGTTTTTGACTAATCTCTTTAATACTTTTCATTTCAGCATCTGTTCTCAAGGCTTGGAAGGACACGGTGCTTGGCACTGCCTTTGAAATATACAGGGTAAAAAATGTACAAGTGATCTGTCATAGCTTGGATACTATTTTTTTAATATTAAGGGGTTAAAAATGGCTGTTCCACTGCATTTACCCATAACAAAGTTTGACAATGTACACAGGAAAAGGACAGTATAAAACTTGTATGATTTAGTTACCTTTCTCCAGCCTCCTCATTTATCATTTCACTTTAATTTTTAAATATTTTATTTCATCTTGATAATAAGCTTAAAATTAAGCTTGACATGAAATGCATAACCTGTATTATTAATATCCCATTATTTTATGGTTATACAAGCGCAGATTTGAATTGTCACTTTAAATCAGACTATAAGTCAAAGCAAAAACTCTAATAGACTGCTAGATCTGTATCTTCACTGAATTAGACAGTAATTTGGCAGTCTCTTCTGCTAAATGTAGTGCAATAGCTAGTTAGTGTGATATGTCCAGGCAAATCTGTTGTGCTGCATTGATGGAGACAATTCCCTGTGGCAATTGCACTGGCAGTTGAGCTGATTCTTCTTGATACAGCAATTCAGCGTGCTCTTAATGCTGAGGAGGGAAAATGTGTTCTAGAGCCTCCTAATGAGAATAGGAATTGGACTGAGAATCACTTTTGTCACCCCAGATAGCCTTCCCATATTCCTGTGATATTTGTTCTTTGTAGTCCATTAAAATGCCTTTACTGCGGAAGGTATCAAATCAAAGCTTATATTTTAATTGTATGCTATTGCTGAAAATGCTTAGTATTCAAAAACAGCTTCCTGTCCTTTAAAGGGAGTAGATCCTATACTTTATGAGGACACCTGAGCTCCTTTATCTAGCACTGGTATCTCTGAAAACCATATTTTTTTTCCCAGATGTCCCACCATCAAGACTTCTGTACATCCAGAATGTAACTGCAATACATATGCTGGGAAGCTGAGCACGCTCACTACAAAGCAAATGCTTGATTTAGAGATCTATCAAAGTAGTCTTCCAAGGAGCAAAAGTGGTGTGTTAATAATAGTCTGTCTAATAAATTAGGTGAGGGTATTATTAATACATTAATGAAGATGTAAATGTTCAGTCTGATTTGTCTTTGTGGTTTGCCAAAGAAAAATCTAATTTTTAATGGTCAAATGGGCTTGGACTAGAAATGTTTAAGGGTTGTTTTTCATAAGTGAACATTCATTAAGAAATGTAAATTTTTATTTCCAGGTGAAATAAATTTACATGCAGAAATATTTATTCAGAAACTATTAAATAAAACAAAAGAGATAGAAACTACCTAGCTGATCTTCTATGTTCTGCTCAAAAGAGGCTGCCTTTAGTAGGACATTAAAACTTTTTACCTTTCTTTAGTTACTGTCCACGTATGTCAAAAATCGCCTCTTGGTACTCCAAGGTGAAGAGGAAAATGTTCTGTGTATACACATATGGAAATATAAGCCACACATTTCTTTTTCTTTTTTATTTTTAAATCAGGCTAGAGAAAAATATGTATTGTCTGTGTTCCTGTATTTCAGGTGCTGTTCAGAATGTGTTCAATGCACATTTAAACATTTATTTCAGAACAGAATTGCAGTTTCTCCAATAACACGGGAAAAGAGCAAGGTGATGGCAAAAAGCAAATACCTTAAGAGTAGCATTATAGAAGACTTGTGTCTCTCCTGGGTATAAAGCAGCAGTTTTTACCTTGGAACATGAATTTTCCTGAAACCAAAGCTTGTATTTCAAAGAATTACTAATATTGGAAAGAGGGTTATAAACCAATACTCAAAATAATCATATGTGACATGAAGAAAGATCTTACATGTAAAAACACTGAAAGAACAATTTCATGTTGTGTTTCTCATATTTCTTTCACTCCTTGTTCTTTCACTGAATGTTACCTCAGATCTCTCAAACATGATTATCATTTCAAGTCGTGCTGTCAAATTAAGAGGACAGCAAGGCAGGAAACAAGTGTCGTTGAACTGCTGCCTCTTAAAAGGGGAAACAGAATCAGCCAGGTGTTTGTGTTTGAGTCTCCTCTAAGCTGTCAGCTTTGAACTTAAAGATTTTTTCCTTTCTTGTAGTCTAAGTGCATACTTTAAACCTCTTCAGACATCCTTGACTTCATCTACAGTGAAAATATTCAGCTTTACTGATATTCAGTGAAAAACACTCAGAACTTCCATTTGTTAATTTTTCTGTGTTAAGGATAATAGTGTCCCCATTTCAGCTGCCATGAAAGTGTGTTTAGAAATCTCTTCTCTCAAACAAAAGACAGTTTTTGTCAGTCTTTCTCTGGCACAAAACCATTTCATAATTTCTGTTTTCTGCAAAAGGGACATATCTGTGTCTGGTTTCATGGTAGCAGTCATCCATAAAGACACCACTTGGATTTTTCAATGCAAAATGCACTTTTTTCCCCTGAAGTGACATTGAGACACATATCCTCATTTCACTCTTGAGGACTTTCCTGTCCCATGCTGGTGCGCTTCTTCAGAAACCTATATTGAAAATGAAAGGGGTAAAAGGAAGAAGGAACAAGTCCCTGCTCATGCATTCATTGTATTCATTTAACTTCAGTTTAAACACAGGATCATGTAATTTCCTTAGACATTATGTCTCTCTTTCCTTCCACAGATTAAGTGGGATTATAAAAGAACAAATTTTCAGCTGCTTTACTACTTTTGGTAGCACTCCAAATTTTACTTCATTTTTTCCTTCTGGTGAAAACTTTTGTTTTCTTCAAGAATGTTTACTTTTGAGACTTTCCTAAGATTTTGCCCAGGCTGTCCACCCACCTTTGAAATGCCACTGTTTTTGCAGTTCTGTGACCCTGAGAAACAGAGGGAAGTAGAGATACAGAAGTTAGCAGGAGCATCAGCACGTGGGTCTCAAGTATGTAAGGGAGGTCCTTTCAGGTAGAGACCCCTGACAAGAAAACCACTGTGTGCTCTTTAGGTTGATAGGATTATTTTGAACTGCTGAAAAGATAAAATTTTAACCTGGCTAGGGTTTTGTGGTGGATGAACTTCCCTGCTCCCTCTGAAATACTGGTTCGTTTGGTGCTAAGGAAAAAGAATGGGGGAGGGAGTACCATGGATTGACTAGGGTGATATGGAGCCCACATGATACCCAAGCTACATTTCTATAAGAAACTTCACTGAGGCTGTGTCTTTAATCTATCTGTGAACCTTGAAAATGACACTTCTCTATAGCCATCTTTTTCATCCCTCAGGCATTTAATTAACGATTAACCATAAAAAGGAATGAAATCTGTTTCCTTATGATTCTATGATTTTTCTCTTTGATTTTGTTCTCTAAGGAAATGTAAACTTTCCCTTAACGTGAGGATTTATGAGGAGTTGCCTTCTCATTTGGGCATTTCCAGGGTTTCTCTACGTTTCATGGAGCTGTTAGGATCTGACAGGTCTTTCTGATCTCAGTCTTTCAAAGTCAGTTCAAATAAGTCAGTGTGCTCAATATTTATTGAGGGTGACAAATATGTAAATGGGCACAAACAAGAAGCACCATCACACTGCAAAAGCAGACAAAACTCCATCAGGAAATCTTGTGAAAATGGAATATTTTTTTCAAGTTTCATAATGCTGAATATTTGGCTGGGGAGAAGAGAAGAGCTACAAGTGTACTGACAAGCTGAACATACCATTTCTACATCTGCCATAGTCAGCATTTTTAGGTGGATTCAGTGTCTTGTAGGGAATCTGGCTGATGTGTTTCTTTCCTGTGAAATGGCACTTATTAAAGTCACTCATTTGCTCCTGGTCCTACCCTGGCTATTAAGTTAATTTAGTTTATTTAGATGTTATTTATAGTGTGTTAGAGACTAAGTAAACAACCTATTGGCTGCTTTCATTTAAGATGAACGCATAAATCTTGCCTAATGTTGGGATATTGAAGTCATTTGTACGTTTTTAATATGATCTGCATGTAAACTTCAAATATGGGGTTTTTTTTCTGAGTTGTTTGTATTATAGAGTATGTATCTTAAGTGTTTAGATATTGTTTCAAATGCAATGAAAGTCAAGTACTTATATATTTTTTGCGATATTGGTTTCTGTTATCTTACAAGTGTAATAATAATCGGTAATCAATTCTGATGGCTCACAGCCTTTTTTGAGCTGCAAGCATAGGAAATAAGAACAAATATATGCTAACAGCTGAGGTTTTCATAAGCCTGTCTGTATATGATTTGTCAATGCAGTAGAAAATCAAATTTAATCTATGTATAATAAATTGAGCTGACATCCCCCAAACAAGGCTTATTACTCAGGAGTGGCAAAGCACTGGCTGTAGTAGCAACCTCAGCTCTGACTCACTGCAAAAGTGGCTCTGTGCCAGTTGCCAATTTTCATTTGCAAATGAGGAGCCCTCAGAACCTCTTTCCTTCCTTGGAATTACCACTGTTTTGGCCTGACTCTGAATGTGTTACAGTCTTGTTTCCTTCTCTTCTCTTGGCATAGTTAAAGTTTCTCCTTCACCATGCACTACAGGAACAGCTTGAATGCAAAGTCAATGTAGCCATGGCTTTCTTTCCTATGTTTTTCTGTTCTCCACACAAACCTCCTTTAAAAGTCAGGGCCAAATACCTGTTGGCTCCAGTGCCATACTACATTGCAGCCTTGTCTTCAGATGTACAGTGCCAGAGATTCACTGCTCTTTCATCTAAACATAAATTAAAATATGAGACTTTGTTATATTATGCATCCAAACTGTAAAAAGCCACAACAGACAGCTGCTTCTGTCATTTACATATTAGCTAAAAGGTTGCCTTGGGGTTCAGCTACTGCACCAGAAATGTCTATGCCTCTCTGTATTTTTATGACATGTTGGGTTTTTTCTGTAGAAAAGTTGTTTAAGGCCATTTTTTTTCAGAAACTGATTTATTTGCCTTTTATTTAGTTGTCCATCATAGACTAGCAGCACTCTCAAACTTTGAAAAAATCTGTCCCTATTAAATGCAAATGAGAACACCAAAAAATCAGCAGGTTTTTAACTTTCCAGAGACCCAAAATCCAGAGTGAAAAGTGTTTAATGTGACTAGGAATGCTTCTGTATGTCAGGTGAGTGTGAGATTTAATTTATTAATTTCGTAATACTTTTTATATTCTCATGACATTCTAAACTTGTGGAAATAGTCTTTTGGTAAGTCACCTCAATCTTCATAATGAGTATGTCCTTCAGCCATTGTGGTTTTTAGTCACGACAGTCCCAACTATTCTTAACTGGCTTTTTAGTAAAAAGCACGTCATTATAGAAGTTGGAAAGCATCTTCCAATCTAGGAGATAAATATAATTGAAAGAAGTAGCTCATTCATGCTGCTTTTTTAATCCAACTGGGATTTGCAAGAAACCTTTGGTATGATATTTCTGGTGAGCAAGTTAAAGCAGTATTTGGAATTATAGCCAAACTCTTCATTCATCAAAAAACTGTTATTTTCACTCTCTGAATGAATGAGCACAGCTCTTTAATATTATTTTATTCTACTTCTGGAGTCCTCACAGGTGAAATCCAGACTCACATTTACCCTCTGATGTGGTACTTTACTGGCCTTAAGGCCTCTGGCAAGAAATTTTAGGAATAAGGGTGTCCTGTGATGAATTGTCCCATATATTATGTAAAATAATACCAGCTAGGTGAGAATAATAGGCTATAAAACTTTCATTAGCAAAGAAAACTTCTTTCTCTGAGGGGCTTCAGTGCCTTGTGTGTGTGGCTCACTGTGTTCCCCTCTGTGGGATTTTGGTAGTGTTACCCACTTGAAATGTAGAGCACTGTCATGATTATATTATCTGTTATATGATTAACTGTAGTTTTTTGCAAAAATACTTATCTTTATTCGTGGTGCTAGCATGCATAAAAAGGAAAATGTACTCTTGTATGTCTCTGAAATATCTCAGGATGGAAACAGTTTGCTAACAAGTGCTCCTTGTCTTTAATAAGTGCTTTTGAAATCTATCAAATCAGGTTTTAAGCTTTGTAGTACTTATGCATACATTTTAACTGAAATCAAAGCAAATCCAAGCAAAATACCAAAAAGGTCGCAATTCTCCTTTTTTGTCTTTTTTTCTCATTTTCCCTTTTCCCTTGCCCCTTCATAATACAATGAGTTTGTCTTCAGATGGCTGATCTTTAGGAGCACTCCTGAAATGATTTTTTTGAAATAGTGTTCTCTGTAAAGACTGCACTTGTCATCACAAGCCCTTGCCTCTGAGAAAGCTCATGCAAAAAAAGACCAGAGACTCATTGAAATCCTGCAGAGAGAAAATTCAAAAGGGGTTGGGTACAATCATTGTCTCCATTGTGCAATCACTGGTAGTATGAATTCGAGTTAAAATTCAAATGAACACTTGCAGTAATGTTCACCAATCTCACACATTTTATATAAATATGAGATACATGTTATTTATATACATGATGTAAATAGCATCAGTTTCTTAGCTCTTTTAAAATGACTTGAAGAAATGAAGTAATCGCTTCAGCTGATGAGGCTTTGCAGCATGTAATTTGCTCTGGGCCCCATCATTTCTGAATGTGCTCAGATTATATTTGATGTATTTTTGAAAATGTGACTCCTTCATTTGAAATGCTTCTCAACTCTCAAACAATAGGAACAGTCACAACAAAGAAAAGAGTGTGGAAAAGGGGTGAGAAATAGCTAGAATAGCCATCTAATAAACACCCTGGTAAAGGAGTATTTGGACAGGCTGAAGCTATCCTTTCTTTATTTTACTTTTGCCTCCCTATATTTTGACTATTTTGACTTTTTGTCTTCTGCAGCACGTTCCTATGGATTTAATGGTATTTTATCTGTATATTACTGTTAAACTACTGAAAGAGTGTGTATATATGGAGACCTGTAACAGCTTTTTTTTTTCCTCCCCACAGAGCGTATCTTCTAGATACTTTTTACCATGTCAGTGAATGCTAATGAAAACAGGAAGCTTGCACAGGGAGAAGTGAGTCTCTGCTGCTTTTTTTTGCCAAAAGTGATTCAGAATGGAAGAGTAGCCTAGGTCCCTTCAAGTGATCACAGGAGTCAGTTTTGTTTCACTGAAACACTGTGTGTTAACCTTATTGTGATGAATACTTCCCTTTATCACCTCTTACCACCTTATTGAACTGGGCCAGCAATATTAAGTTACTCCTTTGATAACAGAATTAGGACAGTTGTAAGGGCTGAACTGAGATTTATATGGCTAAATAAGATATGATTAGTCTCTTAATCTCTGTGTTAAGGTTGACTGTGGATATTTAGCTGGGGAATTCCTTGTAGGAGATAAAGGCAGGTACTTAGTCCGCTGCAGTTGATGGCAGAGCCTGCAAAAGCATCCTGATCTCAGCATGATTGCACCTGGCAGAGTGCAAGTTACTTGCAGTTATTCTGTACTTAACTCATTTCTGCTTGACTGTTTTGTCGCTATTATCCCTGAGATATGAAGCTCTGACTCTTCCCCTATGATATAAGGTAATAAATCATGATATCTAGCAGATTTTACACTGCTACCCTAACTTGTTTTATGCTGCTGTCATAAACAATGGTAGCAAAACCTTTAAAGTAATGTTTGAAAAAGAAAAGAGCACAAATGAAGGTTCAGAAATAGTTTCTTAAAAGAGCACTTGAGAAAGAGTGATTTTCATACCAACATCACTTCACTGATAGACCAGTAATGGCCCAAGAATTTTTGGCAGGAGTAGAGCTCTGAAAATGATTATAACTCTAATTTTTTTTTTCTTTTTAATTTGAACTTGCCCAAGGAACAAAACCAAGAATGCTAAGGGACAACGCTAAAGGAAAATGTATCTCTATATTTCTTTTCCACAAATTTTAAACAAAGCTCCAAATTGTAGGTTGATTGCAGACTGAGTGGGATGTTTTGTTTTAACAAAAAATCAGATACTACATTTAATTTTCATTTGTGTTTAACTGTTGCTAAACAAGGAAAACGTCAAAGCAAAACACATCAAGAAATTAAAGCAGCATTAAAATGTTTAGCAAATCTGCTTGTTTCTTGTCACAAAGTAAATGGTAAATTCTGGTCAAGGTCTCAAATGATGCTTCCTGAGGTTGTGTTTTCAAACACATGTGATCTACTCAGAAATTCTTTTGTATTCTTCCTGTGCTCAGGCAAAACCTTTTCTCTGGACTGTGTATTCCCCTTAGCTGCCTTGTTTTCTTTCCCTTTTTGTTCTCTGGTTTGTTTCACTCCTCTACAGAATCCTGTCTGGAAAACCATAGTGTACATTTGTAATGCGTAGAATGTAGTGAAGTTGAACAGTAGTAAAATTAGTAGGGGTCATAATAAATTCTAAGTCTCTACCCTGCAGTGTTTTTTTTCCTCATATAAAATGTTCCTATTGTTTTATACTGTACAATGCATCCATCCCAGGTTATAATCAGCTTTAGACAAAAAGACTTTCCCTGTGGGGGAAAATGCCCCAGCAAGAATTAGTGCACTGATTTGCAGTCAGATATTCCAGCTGATTTTACCTCTTTCTTACCCTTTCTTCTCTGGTATAAATTTTGGATGCAACAATGCCGTACTTCATATGTTCCAGAAGGTCTTTGAGATCTTCAGATAGTCTTGAGTGCCGTCTTGCCTTTAGTCCCTTTCAATAGAATGTGGTCATTTTGATATGACTGAAGTCACAGAACATCCCAACAGCAAGGTTTGATTCACATCTCCATTTACAGAAGGTATCCCATCACAGGTTTCATTTTGTCACATCATCCAACTGACCTGCAAATACTGATGTCGCAGTAAGGCCATAGCTATGGTAAATTAATACACCTCTCTTCTCTGGCATTCGTGAATAGTCTGCCATTAAAATATAAACTTATTCTGTTCATACTTCTATGCTTCCATTATTTCTTTTCCACCTTTCTCCCACTGTGACATGGTAATAAATGAAAAGGGAACATGGTTCTGAAAAATCCTCAGATCTCCCTTCCTTAAAAGGCCACAGAGGATGCTTATAAAATTCTAATTTTTCTTTTTTTTGTTCCTGTGAGCAACCCCATTAGTTTTGTGTTCATGTAGATCACAATCAGAAAAAAATGAAACTGCTCAGTGGAATACTTAATTTTATTTAAATATGTCCTTGTTAATATAACTGTATTTATATGGTTCTAAAATGGAAAGAAGATGGAATAGTCATAGAAGTCACTGGACATAATAAAGTAAGACTAAATATATAAATATATAATATATATAGTAGGACAAAAGAAATTGCAATTAAACAGGATACGCTGTCAACGCTGAATTCAAGCCCACTAGGCAACTGGATGCCTATTATTAGAAAACGCTTTCTTTGGGCCAAATAACACGTGCTTCAACATTGACATTAGCAATCAATACAAAATCCATCAAAATGTGAATTTATGTTGATGTCCAGAAGCTCCTTCCGTAGGCTAAGCCATCTTGAGACATTGACAAGAGCAGATAGATACATTACTTCAGAAGGTCTTTTCTGTTTTTTATACTCTTTAATAATTAAAATTAAAATGTTCTTGTGGAATCAAGCAGTAAGCAGCAGGAACAATTGTTAAAAAGCGAATGGTTGGACTACATATGGTATCCCTTCCGTAGCCTGTTTTATTCTGTTAATCCTGCAGATGCAGTAGAGTGGATTTTTACAGGGAGAAAAGGCAGTCAGGGGAGATGGGCTTTCTAAAGAGGATTTGGCACCACTCTGGGTCTTAGATGAAGGTCAAATGTTCAGAAGAAGCCAGAATTAAGCAGCTCCAACCGTGACACTTGCGCACAGATTTCTCAAGGAAGTCAGCATCTTGTATGCAGTGCTTGTTCTGATAATCTTATTTGTTTTGGTGGCAAAGCTGAAGTTAAACCCTTCTGAAAATCTGACTGCTGTAGCCAATTATGTTGACAGAAGCCCGGCTAATGCATATTGAATTGTGATTTGGAATGGTCAGAAAAACGGAAATTTTGTATGCGGCTCATACATAGATTTTTAAACGTTTATTTTCAAAGAAAACTGATCAGAACTAAGAGCTCATTACAAGTTTCTTGTGTAGCCCCCTGATGTTTAGTCAGTGCATTCTTTTCTCTGAAAGATAGGGAGGAAAATGAGCAGCACTTCACTGCAGAGCAAAATTGTATGCTTTTGAAGAATCATATATAAATTGATATATAGATAGTAGGTATTTTAGGGGGTGAGTGAGATCCAGCCCTGCTCATATGGAGGATGTTTTACCATTAATCTCAGTAGAAGCAGCACTGATGCTAATTTTACGGGCAAAATAATTAATTTAAAACAATGGAATACAAGATCAATACTTCACCTAAACATAGTAAAGGTTATTCCCCTGCCTTTCCAAGTAAATTAAAATTTCTGAAAGCATTCAAGGATATAATTACTTTAAAAGATATTGTTTTGGTTTTCCAGTCATGTTTTCATCTGTATAACTTTGTGAGGAAGGCCAGATATGTATTGTGACCATGGCTAATTTTTCAATTGTTTTATTTAAACCAAAATATTTAAGTATGCTGTTATGTATGTATATGTACTTGGTTTCAGTAATTTAAAAAGCTTGAGATGAAATTAATTTTTCTCTGAGTTCATTGAAGAAAAACGTGAGAGAAGTTCAATAATGAATCATAACCCTATACTCCAGCAAGTTTTTAGGCCTGGCTGCCAGGCATCCATATGATTTTTCAGAGTTATAAGATGGTTCCTGATATCAGTGTTTACAAGATGAAAATCTTAGGAAAAATTATTTTCAGCAAATCTAAAGAAATGTTGAAATAAAAAAGTATGTGAAGATATAAACACCTGTGTATACACTCACATTCCAGAAATGTTCTTTAAAATACCTTCTGCTCATGTTACTCTTTTAATCTGTTTTCTTTTCTTTGCAGCCAAGCAGAAAGTTCACTGGAATGTTCAAGACTGGAATAAAGTTAACAGCTTGACTGGTGGAAAAGTCAACAACATCATGTAGGTAATATTGTCCACAGCAACAACATGAAAGAGATAAATGAATATACTTGTTATTTGTTCTATCTCCTACACAATATTTTTTTTCTCTGAGATTGTTCTGCATAAACCACAGGTTCCAGGGTATTCTTCATCTCATCTGGATATGTATAAACTCATTTGTTGGAGGCAGGTTGGAGAGGATATAAAAGCATGAAAACATCCAACTTTTTCCTGTTAGCCATAAATAGAGACAATACTGTCTAGGCTTTCTCTGAAGTTTGATGGGGGTTTTGTTGTTTCTTTGATTTTTTTTGTTTTGTTTTTTTTTTTTCCTATATTACTGTTTTATTTCCTAGTGTAAGATAAGTTTTTCATTACAGACTCAGTTATACCCCCACATATGTGTAAGTGGTGTGCTGGTTTCTAGCTAGCATGTGCTTCCACTGTGACCTATTTTCATGCAGCAAACTCACTGGTTTGATATTCATTTCTAGGTGCAATGTGAAAACAGCAGCAATTTCAAACCTTGAGATGTGTGTGTTCAGGTGAATTGATAAACAGCAGCATGCTCCCATTTCAGCTAGTTTGTTGTCTAGAATGTAACAGCAACTGGTGATGTTAAATATACTGGTGTCACTTGAAGAATCCCATTTAGCACAGTCCAAAGTGGAAGTGGTTGATTGAGCTAAAAAAAAATAATGTGTTAAATTTTGCAGGCTACAGATATTTTCTCTTTCTAACTGATACAGGGGCAGGAGTTATTTGTTTCTGCGTGGCTTTTTTGTGTCTTTCTGAGTTGTTTCTTTCTCTCCTTGCAAATTTTGGCTCATATCTACACTGCAAATATGAATTTCAATGTGTAGATGTTGACTATGTTTTTTATGACCTTATATTTACTGTCTGCAGCATACAGGAAAAGCTAAAAAGCTATGCTAGAAACACATATTCTTAGCAAATAAACCTCTTTCCCACACCCCCTCCCGCACTTCTGCTGCATTCACTGATTATCCCTCTTAATTTTCTCCTTTTTACTGTGCAAAGTAACCAGAAATGCTGATATTGGATGATTTGACTGAAACCCAGCCAGTTATCTTAAGCTAATTATTATGGATTTTAGGCCTGTTTGCATCTTCACAGGCAATTAAACAATATTAGAGAGTAGTCATTTTAAAAGGCCTCAGACTCAGTCTGAATTGAGGCTCTTCTATTTTTCTTCATTACCACAGATGCAGGGAAAAAGGATCCCACCTAGGAACACAACACAAATATTTTGAGAACTGAGATACCGTGGGTTTTCCCACTATTCTTTCTCAATAACCACCAGCAGGAGAAAAAATATTAGCAGATAAATATACTTGGATTGTGGATTGTATCTGTTCAGCTGATCATGTTTAGTGAGTTAGAAAACCCCAAGAAATTAATCCCCTCTCCAGCCACCACCTTTATAAAGCAGCAACCAGAGAGCAGTCTGAAAGAACAGTCATTGACTCTTTCATTTGCATATTTAGCAAAGTCCAGAATAAACATTAAGTAAGCCAATTCATAATATCAAGATAATCTTCAGTTTACAGAAATATATTTTTCATTGTTTATTTTTTAAAGGAACCCTTCTATAATTGAAATGGAGGCATTGCTTCTTTTTTCCTTACTTTTTTCAGGCTGTATTCTTTCCCACCTTTAAAAAAAGATACTGAAATTTGAGCAATACTCTATAAGCTTTAGTTCTATTTTCCAATAATATATATAAAATCTGTTTGTACCTACCTTATTGAAATGCAGAAGCTATTTAGCAAAGAACAAAGAGAATTCTTAGTTTGAGTTTAGTATGAGAAGGAAAGAAGCCAGATTAAAAGATCTTTTAATGTTTCTGTGTAAAAGATTTAAAAATGGAGCTCTCCTACAAACTCGTGAAAAAGATATAAAAGATTTAGAGCATTTTACAAAGCAAAGAAGCATGAGATGCTTTTTAGATTCAGCAAGAAAACTGTAAACATTGCTTGGCCATTATATATTCTGGGTGAAGGAAGAATGAACTGAAAATACTGTTTAAAATGTGGAAAGCATATATATATTTAAAAATACTTTAAAAGAACTAGCAGATGGACTATGAAGAATAACATCTGGATCGAACTCCTTGCTTCTAAACATAACCCAGTCAAATACAGCTGGCTCTAAAAATTCTGATAAATATTTTAATCTCAGTAAGAAAAGGAACGCAGTGATGTGCAAAATGAGCATATGAGTATCAATAAGATTTTTATGTATTAATGCCATTCTTCTGGAGAGGAGTTTGGCAGACAGGCACAGTAAAAGGCCTGCCAGAGGTGTGTACATGAGGCACCAAGGGCTGCTGACAAAAATCAGATATTAGCATAGCTTGTGGGCAGGAAGAAATGGGCTAAATGTCCACATAAACCCCCAAAATGCCTTTATTTTTATTTGCCTTTGGAAATTATCACAGCTAGCTACTGAGAGCAATGCTGTTAGCAGGCATGTGTAAGGACTCAGGTGGAGACAATTACAACTGAAGTGCAGCAGCTATGTGAAATGCAGGCCTGGAGACCATGCTGCTGTGGACTGGGCTATTTTGGAAGAAATCACAAGACTTAGGTCTGACATGGATGGATGAGTCCAGATATTATTCATAGATCCTGTTTAAAATAGGATTGAAAAGTGCAGGCTATTTTTTTTTCCCCTGTGACATATCACAAAGTGTGAAGGTAATCTGCATTTTCAGAGCAACTAAACCGAAATCCTACTTGATCTACCTCTTGCTTATGCAGATTAGGTCGAATATTGAAGTGTTTTTGCATTTAATGTTATTTCACTTTCTTCACAGTCCTTAAATAAATGTGGGGGTGGGGTGTGTTGAAAAACATATATAACAGAATCATAGTTGTGGTTTCTTTTCAATTATTTTTAATGTTGTTAGGTTTTTTTTCATTTATTTACATGTAAAAACCTAGACTTTTCTCCAGGTGCTCTTTTTTATTCAGCGTTTTAATTTTTAAAATAGTTTATTCAGCACATTTTGACACACATGTGAGCTATTCTTTGTAATACCTTGCATAAATATATTTGTATATTCTAAGTTATCTGAAGTCTCTCACCTTACAAATGAAATAGTAAGTAGGGACTAAATTACACCACAGTCATGTAGATAAAGCAAGTTTGAACTTTAATGTAACAGGATCTCTAAACCCCTTTGAAAGCTTCAGCTATAACTGAATAAGCTCTTTGTTAAAATTTAGCATTTTTAGGCAGTTTTTTTATCTATTTTTACAATAGTTATTCAATTAAACAAATGCATATATATGTCTATTCAGTAAATGAAATAGTGTGTAAAGCATGTAAATGAGACATATTTTTTTTACCATGTTCTTTACTTAAGCACTCCTCTCCAAAGATAACTACAAAATAGGTCACAGTATAAAAATACTATAGTAAGCAAGTTAAGGACTAGATTCTGTTTGCAAACTGAGTGATCCAAATCTGCCCTAACTCCATTGATTTCAATGGTTTAACTTAGATTAAACTGTGTTGCATCTAATGAACGTGCCACTAATGTAGATAAGATACTAATTCCACTAAAATCCTGACAGCAAGGACCGTGATTTAGCTGGCAAAAGATAAGAAAGTAGAAGGAAATGCCTACCCTCTCTCATTCCATCTGCAAATTTTACCTTAAATCCTGTACTGCAGGGGTGTCAGACCTTTCAAGCAGAGGGATGCCACGTCTCTCATGGGGATGAGCAGGAGACTCTGCCCTTCTCTGCCAGACAACAAAGTGTGTGCCCATCACAGAGCTGTGGCCATGCCTCTGCTTGAAAGGATGGCCACAACTTCAGTGCTTCACTCTCTAAGCTGGGTGGGTGGATGAGCACTTATGTTGAGGGTTTGAGGGTGCCCAGGTGTCTGCAGCTGTGTTACATAGAAGTTGGGACATGCAGTCCAGGGAGATGGGTTGATGGACCCTTTTGAAGTCAGTGATTTCGGGAGCAGCTGGAATTACTTATGCCCTGTTTTTTGATTGTGTCTCAGGTGTCCCTGAGGACTAAGCCAAGCAGTATATGAAATGATTATGCAGAATGGATCAAACAAAAAGACAATTGTAGGGCAACATTCTTGGATGCCACTAAGCATAATCCTGCTGGAGCAATTATTTTTTAATCTAGCGCTACTTCTTCCTTAGTATTTTCATAATGTAATAAAAAAATGGCTTTTAATTTCTTTTTTGTTTACAGCTGATGCCTTCTTCCAGATTCAGTGTGAGTTTGATTACTACTGAAGCCATTTATTAAATATAAGTAGTAATAACTTAGCCAAAGGTTTCAGTTTAACTGAAATTTGGCCACTGGAAAAAACACCAGGGCTAGCAACAGCCAAGCAGAGACAGTTCTGAATAGAAATTTAAAACAAAAAATTAATCTTTGTCAACAGATCTTTCATAAATTGTTTGGTTCAGGGCTGCTGAATGAAAATATTTTTCCCAACAACTTTGCCAAAATATAGTCTATTATTTAGAATTCCTTTCTCCTTAGAGAAAAATTCCAAAACCAAGAGAAAGTTCTGAATCTTAACACTTATTACATTTAGCTGGCCTTGAAATTAGGAAAAGAAGCCCAGTACCTAATTAAGCTATTATTTTCAAAAATCTGCCTGAGTACAGAGGCTTGTGTGAGACTTCAGAGAGCATAGGGCTTTCCCTCACCTAGAATGCATAAAACTGCAAGTTTAATTTCTAATCTTCATTGCACAGGTATTCATAGTGATACAATTTTATGTAACATCACCAGAATTTAGTGTAGTCATATTATTACCGAACAGTTAAGAATTAAGCCCATTGTGCCCTTCTTTCATCCTCTAAGTACTGCTGAAGAATCCCTCATATAATTTGTCATTACCAAGAGCTTTAATACAAGTGGACAGGTTTGAATGAATAATCAAACCTTCCTGATACTTATTCTGAAGTTCATGTGGAGGCAGTCAAAGCGGTAACATGATGCATGTCAGAGTAAGCAAAGCATTCAGATATGTCTAGGCAGAAAAGTGAAATATCATTGCACAAGAAATGGCCAAGTGTCTGAAAGCTTTTTATGACAAGAAAGAGTACTGAAGTATGTGATAATTCAGACAAGCTTTTTCTTTTCTTCTGATAAAAATAATCTCCCTGGTGCCTGCTTTCATTTATCCTTGTATTCTACCAGTGTGTGCTTTTTTACAATCTCTTTGTTGCTGTAACGCTGGTTGATTGAAATTCTCAATTTGTAGGTCTCCTTGAACATGTTTATTCAGGGGATGGGACTTGCACAAAACAATTCACTTGTGTGAGGCAATCCCATCACATCAGCCTTCATTATCATTTTTAGATTGTCTAACCAGAGTACTTGTCAGTGTTGTAGATCCTGTACTCTCACAAAAAGGCTTCAATTGTTGTGTGCTGGTCTTTGATACGACATCAGCCTTAGCTTTACTGTGACATCTGAACTAGACAAGAATCCGATTGCCAGAGCTGTAACTTTTCTGTGCTAAGACAATGTGATGTTTTGAGCACAGGAGCTGAGGTCTTTCTTCATTTGTGTTGTGGGATTTTTTTTCTCCCTCAATATCTCTCTATTTTTTAAAAATTTAAATACTCTCATTCCTATCTATTTTGAGATCCTTAGTTTATGTACATGACGCAACTTACTGCATTTCTTGACTTCAAACAAAGGTGAAGAGTTCTGAGTTAGTTTCACATTTTCCTCAGCTGGATGATGTGTCTATCCATTCCCCTCTTTGACACATTTCATGCCTTTAAATCCATCATGAGTCATTTTTCTTATGTGGAGGCTAATTAACATCTTGGGAACAGATTGCTTACTTTGTCTTGGTATTTTTTGAAGTAACCAGATGCTGTAATTACTGTGTATACAGTGCTTTTTGCCTGTAGATTGTCGGATAGCACTCCCCATCACTTTAATTAACAGCACAAAGATAATTTAAATAGTAAAAGATGAGACAAATTTGTTTAGAAGTCTTTTGAATGTAATAGGAAGAAAAATTTGTCCTGAATATTAAAAGCAAAATAAATGTTTCAAATAATTCATGTTAGAGCACTTAATTCCATTTCTTTTCAGTGCTGCTAATATTATTTTAAATTCTCCTACTTTTAATTGTATTAATTTTGTTTAATTTTTACCATGTATATGCTAGTACTCTGTGTTGATTTGCTGTAAAATAGATCTAGATTTTCCATAATGATAGTCCTGGTGAAACCTGTATTTATTGGTCCTTCTTTTCTATCCCAGTGTCTTTGATTCCTAGTGCTTCATTTCTTCTGATTTTTCTTGAGAAGCTGAACAGACTGGATTGGTATTAAGAAGAAAGATAGCGTATTGTTAATTACTGTTCAGGTGACAAGAGGAAATAAGCTTTCTGTGAGATCTGGTTTAAAAGGATCCGTATAAAGAAGCAAAGGGAAGGAGAGCCAAGGCATAGAAACATGAAAACATTTATAAGAGAGGAGTCAAATCAAATCACTCTCCTCCTAGCCATTATTGGTTTTATTTTAAATACCAGATTTACTTATCAACAGTGTCAGCTTGTCTGTATTTTAATTAGTTCTGTATAAAATGCCCACTATAGTGCAGCTCAACACCTCTCAGATGAGAGTGGCTTGTTCCATCAGATTTCATCAGTGGCTTTCTGAGATCCAAACTTGCTGTGTCGTGTTTTAACCATCAGATTAGACTCCAGCAAGTTGCCAACAGCTAAGACAGATTTTGTCATGACAGGTATTGAAGAAAGAATTCAATGGGATGTGTCACCAGCTGAAAGGCCAGACACATGCACAATGGAAGGGCTTGAACTGAGGATGATACTCACATCATACCCAAAAGTAAGATGGCAGTCTTCCTTCATGTAAAGCCAATGTTTAATTCATGACAATTATTTCAACTTTTTTTCCTTGTCATACTCAGAGTACTCAAAATATTTTTCCTAAAACCATTAAGTTACAATTATAGTTATCAGTTACATGATGATGAATATCATAAACTTCTGTCCCAGCTTTCAGCTCAGTAAGTTGTGTGTTGCACAGCTGTGACTGTAACTATAAAGTGACAGAAAAATATTACGTCTGCAAAATACATCTTGTTTGTTGGGTTTTGTCCTGCGTTTTTACTAGTCATGGTGGACCACTAATAAATAAGAAGAGCAGTACCACTGACCTTTAAAGGCTATGTGAACTGTTTATTAGTGTCAGGGGAACAACACAAAAATTATATTTCCAATAGGAAATCTTGTTTTATACCCTGCTTTCTGAAATCGAGAGGAAGTATAACATCAATACCACACAGGAAATAAAGGAAAAAATGGAATAGCTGTGGAACCAACTTGAGGAACCCTTAGAAGTCCAAGTGTTATTAAGAAGACTTGGTGTGTGCCAAGAAAGTAAAACAGAAAAAAGACAATACCTGTGTGTCTTGTTTTGGGTATCTGGTTGCTTATTTTTCTGCATTTCAGGAAGCTTTTAAATGAGGAAGCTAAAAACAAATTTGTTCCTCTTATATATATTGTCTCTTTATAGATGAACATAATTTTTTTATGAGTAAAGTCAATCCCTGCAGTGTGCTGGCACTGTCAGAGGAATGATGAGCTGAGGGAAAGCGTGCAGTTCCAACAGCAGTCTCAACTTTGGAGATCAGTCAGCTAAAGGCCATCAAACGAAGGTTTTCTGTATTTTTGGAGATTGCTGATGAGCTTGGTTAATTGTCAACACCATAAAAGGTTCTAAACTATAGTTGCCAGACTATATCAGTGGTCTGTGGATTAAATCACTAGACCGTACAATGCTTAGGAATGCCGGTTGTTGATAATATGGATTGAGATATTTGTGGACAAAACAACCTTCTTATTGTTGTATATGAGAAAAAAGAAGTGGGGCAGGGCAGTCATGCAACAGGAAATAAGAATCAAGTACAGAGCAGTCTGGGGAAATAGCTGGAACAAAGAATCAACAGGGAAATATGAGAGAGGACCACAAACCAGGTCTCAAGATGGGGAACAAGTCCAGAATAGGTGCAGGTTTTTCATGCCAAGGAATCATCCAGTTAAGACAGAAATGCTGAAAGGAGATTGGCATAAAGATCATAAATGGTTGAAGTGAGCTATGTTGCCAAGGTGCTTGGTGAAGGGGAAGTTACAGAGAAAAGAACCTTCATCCATCCCGGCTACAGTCTCTTTTGTCACTTACTTATGCTGAGTCATCACCAAGCTGATTTTACTTACTAAACTGACACAGCCTTAACAGTAACTGAAAGGCTGAATGGTTTTAATCTTACAATATCTTGTGATATCAGTAGGCAGAAACACAGCTCACTCTACAGAGAATTTTTATGAGGTTCGGTTTCATTATCTTTTTTTTCCCATGAAAGAAGCAGGAGGTTTATATGCAGGATATGCCAGATGGAAAGCAGCCAGCTGGAGACCCTGAGTTTTGCCAAATTCCAGGTATGCAAAGGAGCTGAGCAGGGACCATAAATAGCAAATAGGATGTGTTTGAAATTTACCTCCTCTCTGAACAAGCTTCACAGGAATCTGTGGCTTCATAAAACAATTCTGACAAATTAGCAATTTCCAAACACTAATAAGCAGCCTCTCAACCCCTCAAACCACACATCACATTAAAAGCAATTCTAGATCCCTGCAGTTTCTACTAGGCTGAGGTAGGTATCAGTCAAAAGGCTGCTGGACTGGAAGTTATTGGTGCCACTGCTGGCAGGCAGTGCTGGCTGAAGCAAGCTACTGTAATGCATTGCTGGAGTGAGGTCTGAACATGATGAGATTATTTATCTTCTGCTAAACTCTAACAATTTAGTTGAGTGCAATTTGACCAATTTGGATGGTGCATCCCTCACAACCAAACCCCAATGCTTTTTTATAGAAACAGGTTCTGGGTGATGACAGCCCTGTGTCTTGTTCCCTGTATTGTGTGTACTGCAGGGGTGAGATAACTGTTCTGGACAAACAGAATGAAGATATTGTTATCTAATATTGGTATTCTGAAGCGTGGAGGGGTGAATAAATGTCACTCCGGGAGCACACCTTATTTCTCTGCTGGTAAAGCAGACTAATATGCAAAATCTCATACTGCATTGCTTTTCCCCATATGTCTGTCTGGAGTTGTAGCCTTCTCTTTTACTGTCAGATTATTTTCTTCCATACTGACTTGAATTAGGTGATTATACATATGTATTGGGCACAGTAACATGAATTGCAAAAAAAAGCTTCATTAAGTAATTAGTATTTTTGATATTTAGAAATTGAAAAACAGCAAGGAAGTTGGAAAAGTAAATAGAATATAGCTCTTAGCCCATTATTCTTCTAAGAAAGCACTTTGCTGGGTTTTCTGGGTTTTACACATTTAAAATAGCTGTAAAAAAATTGCATTTTTTTTAATTTAATGAATGAGTGGAGAAAACTGCTGTGGATGGTAGTCAGTCACAAGAGCTAATTGTTCCAAACTTCAACAGAAGTGAGGTCAACCATTTTGCTTTTTCTCAATATTAATTCTGCTTCATGCTATGAATGTGCTACATCTAGTATTAGTATTCATACAGATTTTAAATATGTTTCCCACATTTTCTTTTCTTAGAAGAGAAATTTGGAGGTAGAAACATTGCCCAGGAGTTTCCTCACACTCTCCATCCATTCAGTATTATCTCTGTTATACCTGCTTGGGAAATGCCCCACTGTGTCCCAGTTGAATGCAAGATCTTTTTTTTTTCCCAGTATGAAGCTATCAGTGCTGCTCTACAGTCATAAGCAACTGTTTTTGGTCCAGTTGAGAGGCAGCTGCTTTGAGTGGTGGGTAAAGGTCTTGTAATGCTTAGGAATGCCGGTTAAATCAAACCAAGTTTGATTTCTCAGTGTCTGGTGGGTTTGGGACAGAAGCCTCAAAGATGACAAGAAATGCTGTGTGCTGTAGCAAAGCAGTGAAGGCCTGCCTGTGGTTAACTGCATCCTGCCACTGACTGGACTGGAGTGCAGGTTACCAGGTGTCACCAATGCTAAAGTAGTGACCTTTCAGCTTATGGACCTCTGCCATCTGCCTCTACGCTACGCTGTGCCTTTTCTGGGCTTTAAAACAGTCTACAGATAAGTTAATGTGCCTGTCATCTTGCCCCCAGTGAGATTTGTGCCTGGTCTTTCAGCGATCTCTCCAGTAATGCTGCTTGCATTTTATGGTTTTGATTCCCTCATACTGTAGATTTAGTTTTATTTTTCTGTAGATATTCCCTGGGGCCAAAACAGAAGGAAGGGGAAATCTTTGCTGCAAAAGTCTTATATTTATGAGGCTCATGATGACAGGGAGGGGGAAGATCCTTTAAAAAATAACTCCAGTTGTTTTTAAATCTTTGTTCACATTTTAAAATGATCTGTGGAACACAGTTTTGCGTCTATAAAGCAAACCAACAAGAAAATCTTGTGATGTTATTAATAAAGCAGGTGGCTCATCTTTCAAAATCCCATTTTAGCCAGGCAGTGATTTTCAATAAAACCTGACATATTTTTGCCAAACTTAGCAGCCCCCAAGGCCTGTTGAAAGTCACTTGAAAAAAGCTTTCTTAACATATCAGTTTTCTTTGCTGAAGCTGTAGCATCTCCTGTTTTTGTAAAGATTTGTTTCTTTTACATCTGTATTAGTTGAGCAGCAAGCCGATGCTGGTGACATAGATTAACAAAGTAGGCTAGTTATGCAACACTAAAGAATGATACATCCTGGAAATATTTACTTAGCACCTTTATATATTGGCAGCTATATTTGCCTTTTTCCATTTATTGTAGAGAATTAATACTTGTGAATCTATTGGCATAATTGATGTCAGCTGGGGAATTGGAGCCAGCCTTGCAAATATGTTAATTCTTACTGCAAGCGATAGAAAGCACTGGGAAAAACCCAGATCTAGTTTGAATCCATTGACTTCTCTGAGCTCATAGAGTATTTTCCATGTTAAACACAGGATTTTGTTCAAAAATGCCTCCCAGACTCCTGGTTCACGTTTTATTGAGAACAACTGTCTGCTAGCTGCCCGTTAAGACACTCTGCTTGACAGAGTGAATAAGCGCCCACACTTTTTGAACAAGTGTGGCTATTTACTTATAGCTATGTGAGCAGAATAATAATGAGTTAAGAAATTTCGATGAAAGGCATTGCTTTTGTGGTCTTGCTTCCAGTACAGAATGAGAAAAGGATGGTTTTGGTTGAGCTCAGCTATGGCTTTTATCTCAAAAAAGAACAAAAAAAGAAAAAAAGGCTTTCTTTCCTCCTCCATATCCACAGTCTCATTTTAGTCAGGGGGATGATCTGCAGATACTACACGTCCACCAGCCTGACCTGGGTGCCAGGGAAGGTCATGGGGGAATCATCTTGAGTGCACTGTGAGACATGTGCAATACAGCCAGGAGATAAGGCCCAGCCAGCATGTGTTTATGAAAGACAGGTCCTATTTAACTAACCTGATGTCCCTCTGTGGCAAGGTGACCTTTTTAGTGGATGAAGAAAAGGCTGTGAATATTGTCTACTTGGACTTTAGTAATGCCTTGGACACTGTGGAACTTTTATCTTCCCCCTGTGTGCAGTTTAAGCAGATAACCTGTGGGGTGAATACGGTGCTGGTGTCAGCAGCAGGTCCTGACCTCTTCCCCAGCATCTTTCCAGATTTGGGGATGTGGGCATGAAGGTTTTGAAGGAGAGTCATCACACACCTCCTTAGATCTGTAGAGCATGACAGCTCTGGCTCTTGTTAGACGTGGCATCTGGATTTCTCCTCAAACTCTGCCAAAGTGAATTTTTTATGTATCCTACATGACGAGTAGGAGCCAACAATATGCACAAGTTCTCCCAGTCAACCTCTTACTTGTAAGAGATGCTTACTAAGCCATAGGATGAATGTTGATTGAACTTGTGAAAATCTTCCTCATTAGGAATTGGTTTCAACAAAAGCTGGTTGGGTGTTTGAAATGTCATGTATTTTCCATAGACAGTAAATAATGTTCCTTTTTCAGCTGTAAAATCAATGTCTCTGAGCTTTGCATAGTAGAAGAGGACTAAGGTCAACTCCTGAGGGATCATGTACAGGACTTTCCACTTGACTCATGCATTGCTCCATCAAGAATAAATCTTGAAAATCACAAAGGTGCCTACCATCCGAATACATATATTGAATAGTGCTGAAAACAATAGCATCTTCATGTATATGAGATATGGGTAGAGCATAACATAAACTGGAAAGCAGAAGAAGTCTGGAAAACTCTGTTCTGAAGGAGAAATGAGTCTTGGTGTCTCATAGTAAGTGCTTGAATTCACAAGTCACTTCTCTATCAGATATATAAAAAAAACATTCAAAGTGGCACTGTTTTTGCATCTGGCTTCTGAAATTCCTCATTTTGTGTCTTGGGTACTGAGTGCAGTGTGAACCGAGAATTTTCTTGCACAGTTTTCAGAATAATTATCATAATGAATTCAGTAACCCTCTGTTAATGTGGTTATCATTCTTCCCTGGTTTCAACAGGAAATTATAGGTTAATTTGAGTGGAAGTTTTTTTATATGTTAACATTGTATAAGAGGTTCTATCTAAGGCTCACTACTTGTGGATTTTGCCATGATCTGATAATAAGTGATGAAAGTTGAATGCCCATGTTGAGGAAGGAAATACTTCAATTTGACAATGCAATGGTAATTTTCTCCTGCATGAATTAAGATGAGCTTTTTTTTTTATACAACATTATTTAGCTTGTGCTGTGCCTGTTGGTTTCTCTGCAGATAAGTGTTGACACTCCATTCCAATGTGCAATGGTCTTTTGGTTGGATACTTCAGCTCTGAAAGAGCTACTACCTAAAGAAAATATACATTTCAACTAGAAGAGATCAATCCTAGGCAACTTGATTTTTTCATATTGTTTTGCTTGTCTGACCTGTTTGTTTGTTTTTCTGGTGGTGTTTTTTAAAAATTTATTACTCCATGCCAGCAATTTTATAATGACAGACTCTCCCCTTTCCTCTTAGTTTATATTTAGTACTGAAAAATTTCCCACATACATATCTGTGAATTGTGAAAGATATCCCTTTTCTACCAGGTATGTATTTTAAGGTATCTTTAAGTAAAAGAAAGATACTCTCTTTTAGCACTTGTGAAGCTGCATCTGCAGTGCGGAATTCTGTTCTGGATTACCCAATACAACAGAGAGATGGAACTGCAGGAGAAAGGAAAATCCATCAAAATGTCACTAAGATGATGAAGGAATAGGAGCTTCTCTTGTATGACTAAAGGCTAAGGTAACTGTGACTGTTCATCCTGGAAAGGACAAGGCTTAGGAGCATCGTGCAAACGTGTGTAAATACCTGAAGGGAGGCCACAAAGACAACAGACAACAGAGTCAGGTTCTTTTCAGATGTGACCAGTGACAAGATTCAATGGTCGCAAACTGAAACGCAAGAGATTCCCTTTCAACACTGTGAGGATGATGGAGTGCCAGCACAGATTGCCCAGGGAGTTACAGAAGGATATTCTCTTCTTATTCTTTTGCTTTTCCTGCAAATTAGTTCGAACATGATGAAGACATTTATCAGATTCTTGGAGATAGATGTGGATTTACTGGGAGGTGCAGAGGCTACAGCCTTTCCTCTCTAGAGGTGCCTCTTGATACAGCACACCTTATCCTTTATGTGGAGGCTTATCTGCACCTCCCAAGTACAAACCAGTTGAATCCATCACTTATGCTTAGCTACCTGAGACCTTCAGATCCCCAAAGTGCTGTCAGACACCTACAGCTAGCTATTTATTTATTTAGAGTTATGGTCGTTGTACAAGCAAATGCAGTTCTCGTCTTGCTGATTACAAGCCCTGCTTACTCACAGAAAGGTAATTTACTGCCTGCAGGGCAGGGCTCTGATATACCCAAGCTTCCTGGACAGCTAAATGGATCATTCCATTCCAGTGCTCATTCACTTGCTGTCCTCTCTCAGACTGTTTGCAAAAGCACTTATCCTGCAAATGCTTACTCATGTAAGCTATAATACTTTAATCAGAAAGTAAGTGGGACTTAGAGACATTAGGATATTTTTTTTTATTTTTAGTGAGTAAGCATTTTCAGGGCAAAACCCAAGGGCATCAGAAATGATGATAATTTTCTGCATAGTACATTGTCTATTTTTATCTTGAAGTCTGGATCTTTACATAACTTTCTATTAAATTGTTTGAGATCTTCCCTTCCTAGATCAGTCGAAGCCCAGTAGGCAGACATTCTTATGCTTCAAAGCATTTTCTAATGACTCCCTATAAAATGAAATGAAACATTAGCCTGAATTATAGCTGTGATCTGCTTCTAAGTTCCTTTTTAAGCACTAAATTATATTCTAGCAATGACTGTGTCCTTTCTTCTGTCCCTCTGAATCTCAGTTTAAGCTTATCAAATAACTGCTTTAACAAAAGTTGGCATTGAGGTTCATGACTTGTCCTTTTAAAACAAGATTGTTTACAAATGTCTTCCCAGCACCTAATGACTTACATGAAAGTGCACTTTTTCATCTCCAAGGATGAAGAAGAAAATGAAGATGTGCCTGTGCAGAGTCAGTTTTCTCTCAAAGACTGAAAGATAGTCATCAAAGAAAAAATTCACTAATTTGATGTGTGGAAGACTGTGAACTACTCAGGCAGACATTAACTGGTATGTATATGCTTGACTTGCTGCTGCTGCTGCTATTACCAGTCTTTTCAATAGTACTCTGACTGCCTTTAAAAGCAAGTTTCTTGTAAGAATGCTTTCATATCTCAAACAGTTGTGGTGATTTCACTGCTCAGCTATTTTCTTCCTTCAGTTAAACAGCCTTTATAAACTCAAACTCCAGAAACATTAAAGCAAAGGGTGATGTTTTGCCAAGCCATATGTTCTTAAATGGTGTATTTTATGAAGCTGATAATAAATACTTTAAGGCATAGTAGCTAAAAAAAATCCAACCTAATGTAAGCAGGCACAATTCCAGTGATTTCAACATTGACATTAGGGATGAATTTAACTGTCTGTTTTCACGCGGGACTGGGTATAGTGTTCAAACTGTGTAGGTTTCATTGACATTATATGTTGGGCTGGAATTGAGACTAAAATTGCATTTTTCTCTACTCTACTCAATTTAAGAATTACTTCACTCTATTTCCAGCTTTATTGCTTTGCGGAAGTATTAAAATGCAGTGTTCACTAGGTATAAAAACTTGCCTGGTGTTTGATAATTTTCCTATCTCAACAACTTTTTAAAGACATTGTTCACCTGCAAACATTTTAATCCTCTTTTACATGAATAATAAACTTAAACCTCTAATACATGCCCAATTCTACATGAAAACATGAACCGTAGGCCATAAAATGACTGTTCAATTGGATAATAAATTGCAATGCCAGGTAATCCCAAAGTAACCAAAGCTTTTAGTCTTTCTACTTGGTACGCCAGGGAAATATAGATAACTTCAGATAGTTAAAGTAGTGATGCTTCCTTTGTATTTGCAGAAATATGCTGCACAGATGTTGCTTATTTAAGCTTCGGTGAGAACAGACAGCTTGGACTGCCAGGCTGAGCGTTGGTCTTAGCCAGTTTTTCTCCATCTAGAAAATTGTTTTTGGAGGTGGCTCCTTCTGCCTTCTCTTTCCTTAGATGTGAAACAAGAAGGTTTTGAATATTGATGGACTAAAAATTGTTCAAAACTTTATTTTGTTCTCACTCCTTCACTGAATGTATAATTTCTCTCTCCTTCCTAGACTATATTCTATCCTGCATTCTACCACTTTAAATAGATATCTGAGGTGTGAGGTGATGATCTGAGGGTAGAACTCATCCTTATAGCTTAGATAGTCTTTTTACATTGCTTAAAATTTTTTAGATTGGAATTAAATTTTTAAAAAATCTATGTAAATTTTAACATTTAAGAAAAAGTTTTAAAATCCTTGTAAAACTTCAGATTTTTTAATTTCTATTCTTCCAAAGGATGCCAACATGAAAGAGGAAAAATAGAAGGAAATGGCCCTTACTGGAATTTTGCTCTTTAAAATAGTGCTGTATTAAATGGAGTAATGTGTTTAAATACCATAAGCAGACAAGTCCAACTCATTGATCAAAGGATGATTTCAGCGACTGAAGGGAAATTTACAGCATACCTGTCATTTTAACAACATTAAAGAAGTTTCATGAACGTTAAATCCTGAAGTAATTAATCTTTTTAAAAAAATCTGTTTTCCCCTTTAGAGGCATAAAAAAGGAGATTATAAACATGCCGAAGAATTAATAATGAATTATTAGATATTAAACTTTGATCATTATCTCATGATTATATAACATTTTGGTTTCTTGTCTCATCACTGAATGTGTTTACTTTTGTTAGTGTATGCCAAGTCATTTCATGATACCATGGATTTTGATAGAAAGTTATGGTAAGTTTTTGGAAAGCAGAGATTGGCCTCAATATTACAATTGTATCTTTATTCTTCTCTAAAACCTATTGAGGGGTCCTTAAAAATTAGTTCTGGTCTAAAATGATCACTGGAGTAGAAAAGAAAAGATATTAAGGAAATAATAGACTACTGATATTTATGGACAGGAAAAACCTGGAGAGGAGCTGAAAATTATAAATATTGCTTATAACAGTAACTAATTACTGCCTCCTAAACTAATCAAAAGCATTATTAAATTTTTGGACTCGTAAAAATTCTGTCTTAATTTGATTTTATTGTCTAAATAATGAAATGCAGAGTTTTCCCAATGTCGTTCAGTTTCTTAAATCTTGTGAGCTATAAATCTATTTGTGCTACCTGCATGGCCCCAAAATTACACCAGTTGGAGTCAGTGACTTTGAGAAAAGAAGTTGTGTTATAAAAGAGACCAAAAAATACTAAACATAAAAATAAATACACACACACAAACAAAAGGTAATAATAAAAAAAAAAGTTAAAGCTATTTGTAACTCTTGCAGATAAGAAAAATTTTTAAGAGTAAGAAAAGAATTCTAAAAAATGTCTCTAGCAAGCAGTGCCGGCAAAATCCATCCAGGAAGGAAGAGGGACAGTAATTATTTGGCTCTAGTTTTGTCTATGTAACAAATGCAATCTTGGTCCTCCTCCTTGGCAAATGGCAAAAAATCCCATTGACACTGATAGGGCCAATATTTCACTCAATGTCCTGATGCAGGCTTGACACAAAAACCAACCACCTCACATTACCTCCAGCAGGACTTTTGCCACTGACTTCACTGGCAGCAGTGCTGAACCTTTTGCCCTTGGGCCATGACGCTGAAATCAATGAGGTATCTGCTTTAAATTAGGTCATGTATTCCAGTGGTTTTTTGTTTGAGTTTTTTCTCATGACTACATCAGGATCAGAGCCATACCATGGCACAGAAGTGGAACAATCAGCTTTCAGTGTACACATTAAGGTGCGCATAGATGTGATGTTGTGTTACAGATTCGATCAATCTGAGCTCATTTTGGCTGTGATGTAATTTCCATTGGTCTCAGTGAAAAAATAGTAGAAACAAAGCTGGCCTATCTTTTTCTCTGTGAGAGAAAATATAAGATTTTGTAACTTAAAAAAATAAAAAAACCAACATTGGCTTCATGTTGTTTTTAAAATTTGCTTTGAAATAATTCAACTAATGTAGATTAGTAATCTGTAGTGAAAATTTGTGTTAATGAAGCTGAACACCTTTTTTGCTGTCTTAAATATTGAAACAAAAATGCTAGATGTTAAATACCATCTAGTAATAATGTTTAATTTACATGAGCATATTAGTTTTGTTTAAAAGTGAAAACTTCAATATAATAGAACCTCTTTTCAAAGAAAAATGTAGCCTAAAGGCTGTGGACCACACTTTATTTTAAAAGCCTAGGAGAATGTCTCACTGAGATTCTTACAAATCACAAATCACACTCATTTTTTTAGAATGCATCAATGGAAAAGTACTAAAATTTAAGAAAAATTCCAACATTTCTTACTGTTATTCTTGTGTGTATGTGTGTGAAAAGACACTCATAGTCTGTGATGTCCAACACAGAATTATCCTTATTTTTGCATAATGATAATTCTATATTCATTTCTGTAGCTGCAAGTGGAGCATTTTTTAATAAGGAGCATTTTATTATTTCTGCTTTACTTTAAGGGCAGTAACTTTCACTGCCACAGTCTTTGAAAATACATAGCATACATTGTTAAGTACTTAAGTGGTGTACTTTGACATTGTGTGTGAAGAGGAGAATGTGTAGTCCAATATGATAATTATGGGGAAAAAAGCCAACCCAGCTAACAGTAAACATCTAATTTGCAAATGAAGACCCACTGGGAAAAGAAAGACTGGATTGTGTGATTGGATTTTCACACAAAACTTTTTTTAATTGCTTTTTATATTTATTTAGTTTGATTAGTTTATTTATTTTGATTAAACAGTCAGTGCTTGCAGATTGTTCTCCATTAGCAAGTGTAATTTCATTTTTTTCTCTCTACTGAACCCATTTTTCTCCGGTCCTATGTTTTGTACTGCATTTGTATGACCTCTTTCACTTTTATTTTACAAGCAGTGATGAAATTATCTCTGTTTTCCGTAAGGACACGTTAACCCTGAGCGCTGGAGCCTGATGCTGATCTCCTTGAATCAATGTGGGTTTGAACAGATAAGTATGTACAGTGCAGCATTTCCCCAGCATGTTGGCACAAAAGCTGTTTGCACAGCACTGCTGCACCACTCCGAGCCTTGATCCAGCCTCATAAGTTGTTAGACTGGGTCTCAAATTCCTCATTGCTCCTGGCTAGCAGATGTGACACCAGCTCAGCTCAGCTCTAGTTCATCTACCTGCTCTGAGTATGCATAAAATTAAGAAGCTACAAAACCTATCTAAAATCTTGTTTCCTGTTAAACGAAGCCATGTCCAACACATGTCTTCCATATCCTACAGCAAAATTATCTTTGCAGAGCACCACCTGTACTAACTACACTGGGCAGTATAATTAAAAACACATTCCTGTCATATAGGCCTCATGTAAACCTATAAACACTTTAAATCTGGGGGATTCCTCTAAATCCAGTCATAAAAATATTCTCTCTCTGCCAGTATATTCTAAGAGGAGGTTTCTCTTTGCTGAAAAACATGCCTTGGCTTGAAGAAATTGGCAAAAAGTGAAGTTGGGTGAGTTGAGGCTCATTGAAATATCCTTGTAAACTGAAAGATTAATGTGTAGCCTTATTTAAGCCAAGGCTGGTTACCTGTTTTAGGAATATTCCAAAAGAGATGAGAGTGTCGTTCAGATGAATGTGTGTGTACTTGATTCTCAGACACACAAATGTTTTTGACATGGTATCAGCTGCAGATTTTGGATGAAAATCTCACAATTTACAGGTGAGGGTTTCTTGGATGCCTGATAAAGAATATACATTCCTTGGAATCTTGGACAAAATGCACTCCTTGGTGATTCAGTATTAGGCCTGGTATTAGTGAAGTCATGGAAGTGACCCCTATGCTTAGACTGTGGAAAGTAAGGATTATTTTAATGCGCATGGAAACCCAAATTTCCAGGCAAAAGGCAAACAGAGCTTCAGTCTGAATCACAGAGCAGTGCATTAAGCTGTACAAGGTAAGATAAAGGCTAGGATAAGGAAGAGGATTGAGATGTTGCAATGAATAACATTACTGCACAGGAATTTTAAAGATTTGGTTGACACACATCATGAACCAAGAGAATGGCAAAATCCCTAGCTCTGGGCATAATACCTAGGAAGAATGGCTAATATTGAAATGTATGTTTGGACTGACCACCTAAAGGCAAAAGGTGCCTTTTTGCAAAAGGTGAATTTTGCACAAAGGCCAAAGTCAAATTTGCAACCAAAATTTATGTGAGAAGCACCATCTGAAAGTAGCCTCAGTTCCCCTGTGCAGTGAATGTCAGTGCCTCAGTGGAATAAAATGGTTTCTGAAAATGAGGGGAATTTCTAAACCGCTATTTCTATCTAGATTTTTTTCACCAGCTTTCCCAGGATACTACCAAAGGAATCCCAAGTGACATGGCATGCAAGGTAGAGAAAGACTTTGGGAGCTGAAAGGCCTGCTAAAATCTGAAGTTGTGAGGTTCTGTTACAATGCAGATAATGTGCATTTGGGTGCCTTTTGCATATTCCACATGAATGTACAAATTGCAAGGACACCACTTTATGTGGGTTTTCATTGCTCACAGACACGGCAGAATGCACAGCCGGAGTGTGTTTGTACCACCCAGCTGAAAAGATGAAGCACTCATTCATCCAAGAAGGGAATTTGTTTCTTCCCTGGGGATACCCAAAGATAACATTTTCTGCAATTGACATTAGGGCATCCTATTAACAGACATGAGAGGATAAGGGGAATTTTTTTTCTTTTTAGCTGTAAGAAAATTTTCTTACAGCTTCTGTTTTAGGATTTCCTATATCTACGTCTGGAGATTGTACAGTTACTGACAGGTTGGGTCTAAGAGAAGTGCATTTAAAAAAGCCTTATGTGCTCAAGGGAAATTTATGGGGACACGTGTAAATGTGGTAATGATATTCATCTGTAGTTGACATATCAAAGATAAATGTCAACTTATCTATTTGTTAATGGATCTATTAAAAGCTGTGTTTATACTTTCTGTGTCTTTTGATTTTTTTCTCGAGCACTTACACACAGATGGATTGTGCAAACAAATACTTAATTAATCGCAGGACTCAGAGCCAAGTGAACACTTTGAGTCCAGAATCATGTCAATTAACCCAATTTAATTGCTTTCTTGATCCACCCCCACTTTTTAAACAGTTCTTTTTAGGTTTTTGTACAAGACCAGAGGGATGCTGAGTAATTCCATATGATTGAAGGACTCTATACATCCCATTTTATTAAGAAAAATACAATCTGTGCTCTCAGAATGGCACAGCACCATGGAACATGAAGAACAACACAAACAACAAATCCAAAAGCTTAATTAGAATGAATCACTGAGGCAAAGTTGGCTCCAACAGTCTAAGATTCCCAAGCTTAGGTAAGGTGATGAGGGGAAAAGAATAATTTCTAAATATGATAACCATTTTATTTAAAATAATTTCTAAAATATTTTTTCCCTACTACAAGACAGCTGCTTTTTCAGTATCAGCAGCTCAAAGAAATTTGCCTTTAAGTTGAAATAATGATTCATTATATGTGTAGCTACAACATATACCTGTAAGTTTGCCACTTAGACACACAAAAAAAATGTTTTATTTGGAGAGTTTTCTGGAGTTATATAATACTAAACAGAGTTTTTCCTATGCCTGGCTGTATAACACAGAAAGAAAGACTTATCAGTTAATTATAATATGTGCAGTGCAAATGACCAACCTCATTTTTGAGGGGGAAAAACAAAAATTGTCTTAAACCAGATGCTAAATCTGAAAACTGACAGCAACTGAATGTTTTGTTATTTCTTAATGACTAATAATAAAAATGTGAATTTTCAATTTGATCTTGTATGGTATTTTCTATAAGTAAAAAACCAAAGGGTTTAAAAAGATGCATTTAATGTCATATTTTTGCGAGCTGTATTGCTACCATGTGGTCAAATGCTTGGATTCTGAATGAAATTTTGTACAGCAATTTCACAAATTACAAGCCAGTAAAATATTGTCTATCAAAACACAAAAATTTAATATTTTCTCCTCTATTATCTTATTGGTATACATTTCATTAACATTGGCAGGTATAGATGACATTTTGAACTAATTAGATGAAGAGGTTTGGCATGGTGGTTCTGGCATGGTGATGCCTCAAGACTTTGCAAATGGATAACTGATTATTTTTTTCCCCTGGAGTGAAGAAATAAGGCACACTTTAAATAATATTTCTTGGGTATCAATTATTGAATCTATGGAAATGTTAAGGCTACAAGAATTTTTAACAGTGTTCTTTGTTTTTTAAATTTTCCCAGATAATAAAGAATTTTTAATAATAAAAACTTAAATGTGATGTTTTTTATACATCAACACATAAGGATTTTTTTTCATTTCAAATTTGTCAAACCCTCAACAGCTTCCTGTAAATCCATGTCATTTGAACAATTCCCATGCCTGTGAAAACCCCCAGTTTGCCATTAATCAGACAGAATTTGCCTCTGCTGAAAAAAAATGTGATTGAGAACAATGTCTTCAATATATCTCTCTGAAGAAACATTTAATAGTTCAGTCTTTCTGAACAATGTTAAAATAATAACTTAAGCCTAAACTCTCATTTGGTTTTCTCATTATGCTCACTGAAGCTAATGGGACTATATGCATGCTTAAGCATGTACTCCAGGGCTTTCCTTGTAGGCTGTAGTTCAGAATGGCAAGGGGATAATATTTAATCAAGAAAGCAAGTTTTAGTTCAAACTTCCACCATCACTGTTATGTCTAATAGTGAAGGAAATTATTTAAAAACTGCTGGCACTCCATCCTTATTCAGCATGATCTCAAAACCACAGAATGGTCTATTACATTTTTCTGCTACTTGAAACTTGGAACATGAAAAGTTACAGGACTTTTCCCACAAATCCCTTGCTTGCAAGAACAAGCATTTACAGGATTGACCTGAAAAATCCTGAAGTTCTTTCTGGGTTTTTTGGAAGCTGGGCAAAATCAGGGTGTTAAGAGTGCAGGCAGCCAACTTGGCCCCTGGTTTGTGTCTGAGCTCAGTCAGAATCCAGACCCAGTTAATATGTCTCTTTAAATAAACAACGTAGCAGGATCTCTTGGGAGCATGTCTAAAGAGTAATAAAGAGGCATCTGCCTCACAAATGTAGCTGAAGAAGTAAATTTTCCTTTTAGTTCATAACCTTTATATTGGATAAAATACTTCTTTACAAAGAGGCAAACTCTAGTTCAAAATCCTTTACAGCCATTTAAGAATTAAATCTACATCCATTTTAGTAATGGATGTTAACATTGACTCTAAAGACTTTTCCAAGGATGAGGCATGTTTTCATGCTGAATTTCAGCTGATTATAGATAATTATTATAAGATATATAAATTCTTACATGATACACAATTGACATATTTGTGTTGGAGGAAAAAAAAAAACAAAACAAAGTCAACATCTCTTCATTAGGAAGACTTGTGGCAATTTTTCCTTCTGCTCCCTGCAATATTTACCTATTTTTGCGTTTAGGAGTCTCTAAATAGTTTTGTGGACTGCCAATTCTAATTCTTAATAGAGTTCACTTTGACTCACCTCAAAGGTAGGTCTGCCCATAGACACATAGCATGACATTCCTGACTCTTTTGGTAGTGAAACTTTTATAATTTCGACATTGTATTCCCTTATTTTAGGGAATTGTGCTTCATATTTTACGTGTCTTGTAGATTAAGATTGTCCCCTTTGTCTTTACTGAGGCAAGTTTCTGGTTGGCAGAATCAGGAACAGAAATTAAATAAGGTATGTTGAGCTTTGGTCAAAACTGAGTTTCTCTGTGATTTGATATTAGGATATAGAAGATATTAACCCAATCCAGGGGATGGGAACCTTAGCTAATATTCCATCTGCCTTGGGTTTATCATATTCCTACTAGGCCCTTTACATATATTCATCTAATTTTGAGTGAACCTCAGTATTTTATTGTTCAAAATATTTTTTAAATATTCCCAAATCCTTTGAAGTAATTTGACTTTATCAGGTGCAGCATTTCACACACCTTCTTTTCTTTCTCCATTGCAAATTATGTAAATGTAGATCAAAATATGATATGTTTTAGAAAACGTTTCCTTCCCTGTGGATGGGTACTTAATATTTCTGTTTAAGTATGAGTGAAAGAAATAATTGTAGTACAGGATGCACCAAAGTCTAAGTCATTGTTCTGTTCAGCTGCTGCAGTTTTGATATTCAGAATTTTTGTCTGAGGTCTCTTAAGCGGTGCTGTACAGAGTTATTTAATAGGTCAAGAGGGACTCTAGGTGTGTGGACTTGAATTATGAATATTTATTTACTTTTGTGTGGGTGTGTGTGTGCAGCAGTGCTGAAATGTTTCTTGGGTTTGATTTCTGGAAAAAAAAAAAAGTATTGCCTGGTTTATATGCTTTACATAATTGGTTTTGGCAAAAGTAGTATTTTTTATTCCTGTGGTTTTAGGTCTGGAGGGACCTAGAATGGTCTTTTCTACCATTATGCCTAACACATACCAGAGGTATCCCATGGGATTAAAAAAACAAGTTAGGAACAACTGTCTTGACAAGCTTTAAGTCCCTGATTACCAATAGGAATTGTTGCTTGGTTTATTAGCATAACCAAGGAATAACTAAAGCAGTGATGATCTACCAATTATTTAAGAAACAAGTAAGTTACATATGACTCTGTAACTATATAGGGAATGCCTCTGAGACATACAGGATTTTAAAATCCTGAAAGATACAATGTATTCCTGTTGAAAATTATGAGATAAAAATAGCAGAGGCAGTTTTGAAACAGTTATGTGCATAGCCTTTTTAGATTTACTGTAGTTAAACAGAAAAAATAGGAAGATATGGATCCTTATTACCAACTCTAATAGCGGTTTTTCTGTTTTTAAAAGTTGAGTAGTTCCATGGCGTGTATCTAACTCCTCATGTATTTCCATATCCCTCAGTCCTGTGGCTATTAAAGCTGAACCTGAAAAAATGCATTGGGAACTCAAAAGGTGTCAAACATTAAATTGGTTTTTTATCTTTAGTCTGTAGGAAAGACAGAGTCTGGTTGTGACAGCCTAAAGCAGCCCTGGAGAGGAACGTTGCTTTCCTTTGGTCATGAACAGGGCACTGGCTCCTGGGAGCAGTGAGTTACACACCTCAGCTTTGCACTGGGTAACTTAGAAGCTGCTTCTTGTCTCTTGTCCCCATTTCCTACACATTTCCTGTTTTCCTTTTCTGTATTCGTGCAGTACTGTGGATATGTTGATTTTGACCAAGACTGAAAGATCAAATAGGTAAGGCCAAAATGCAGCCATCAGAACTGTGGCTGGTGGTAAAGCCCACGTTGCTGCAGAGGCAGCAGGGAAGGAGTGCTGACAACAACCCTCATCTCACATTTCACAGAGTTCTGGTCTCCCTCAGCCCTGAGATGTGCCAATCATCTACACAGCACACGACCTGGCATGCATCATAATTGTGAACATGAGCAGTATCTGCTTCTGACTCCAAGATGAGATTGTTTTTCTGGTATATGTATGAAGAAAAAAGCTTTCATAGAGAAAGAGGACACTTCGGTCAGTCTCCTGGGAGGTAGAAGTCATTCTTCCACCTCTGAACCTTTACTTCTTTGAGGTCAAAAGAGCAAAGTTGTAAAAATTCTATTATTCAGAGCAAATAGGTTTCAAGGAGGTTAAATATTGTACTGTAGTGTGATAGTTCTTTCTATAGCACATCAAAGAAGGAAGCAGTGGGACAGAGGCGTCATGAAGTAATATTGCAATAACCTAGGAACTTGTCAGTATGTTCTATTGGATGGTCAGACCATCAGTGACAATGTCCTGGAATTCAGCTACTGAATGTGACAGAGTTTTGCCCATCCCCTCAACTCTAAAAGATCCCTGGATGCTGTATTAGTTCAAAATTAAAAGGAATAGCTAGAGAACAGCTTCTGAACAGAAATGGTTCCATTCGGGACTATTGATGCACCAAAGAAAATTGAGGAATAATGAAGGCAACAATAAACTTTAAAAGTTATATGCTCACTAGCAGGGAAGCAACCAAAGGAAAAAGAACCATTGCTAATGATCAGGGATCTCCTGTATACCTAATTCCAAAGAAATTTCCTTATTTTCATCCCATATTCTTCTTTGATGTTACATAGAAGCACTGCACAGAATGTTTTGTTAAAGTAGTTTTAGATATCTATTTACAATTTAAATATTAATGTAGCAATTCTTTCAAGAATCAGGTGGCTATTGAGGTAGAGTGGGAAATACAGATGAAATTATATAATTTTGAGACACATCTCAAAAGAGCTGCAAATCTGTCTTACTCTGTTCTCCTTACCTAAAGCAATGCTTTTTGACTAAAAGCCGGGGAAAAGCCATATAATGCAGTTGTGGTGAATTTAATGGGTGATTGGAGCTACAAAACCGCATGAGTTTGGTTACATCACCATGCTGCTCAGTATGGCATAGGCTGTGTTTGATGCACTTTTGGCTACTGCAGTTAGGGCTCAATCCCTGACATCAAATTCAAGCATAACTCCCATGGAAGAGAGAGTGAAACCTTGAATTATGCTCATAGAAACAAAGAGTAAACAAACTATTCACAGCTGCTACTACCATAAAACCTGGATTAGATTTCCTGCAAGCTCCTGCAACCTGCCATATGCCGGAGGGGCGCTCAGATATTGTGGCTGTTGGCAGGGAGATGCACAGCCAGAAGAGGTAATGCTTCATTCAGCATGTTCCTCTTGCAGCCCCTGGCAATAGGTTTTCTGCAGTTTCCTACAGAGCTGCAAATAGAAACTAAAGCTGTGTCTGACTCACTGAACCTCTAAGAAGGAGACAGGCGAAAAAGAGCTTGCTTTTTAATTTTTATTTTTTATTTTTTCCTTCAGGGCAAGTTCCCACTGCAGGACAAAGGTTTTATTCTAGTTAGGATAGGAGTTGTTCATTTCTGCTCACAACTGTAAGGACTAAATTCTTAGTTCAGATGATTCTCCTGTGATATTCAGTGATATTAAACTGAATTTAATTTCAGTTTGGAAAGAAGTAGAAAGTAAGATCTCTCTAAAAAGTTTTTAGCATAGCTATTTCTTTCTTAAATTCTGTGGTAATTAAAAGCTGAATTTAGCTTTTTATGACTGACCTTCTAATTCTTCTCTCAAAGATCCCTGGGCATAATTTTGCTCTCTATTTATTTAAAATCCTATTCCTTAGGGTATCCAGAGGAGAAGCCCTAGTAAATACCTGAAAGCAGTGTGTCCTCTTGGGATCCTGCCTCTTGTGCATCCTAAACATTATCAGTCTTTTGCTCCAGCTCTTTAGTAGCATTCCTGTTTCATTAGCTAACATAAGGGATCAAGAAGCAGCCCTGCAATAATTCCATAGCTTTGAAAGCAGAAGTTTCTTTTACATAAGCTTTATTTTTCAGTCACTGAAACATGGCTGACCTGAAAAAGCAGAAAATATTTAGTTTTTCTTTATACTTATACCTTTACAACTTTCATTTCATTGAGAAACATCCCAGTTAATTTGTAAGCTACTAAACTGTGGTACCTGGAAATACATACTTCTTTTATCTCTAAATGCTTGCTCATTGTATTAGTGATGTATTTGTACATGCGGTTTCACCAGCCTGATGTAAGTTACACAGTGAAATATTGAAATATCTCATGCATCATTACTGGGATAAATGAACTTGAGATTACAAACCTTGTAGTTTTTCTGTATATTGGATGAAAAGACAAAAACATGCAGACAAGTCTGTCCTGCAACAACAGGACCTCTATGATTCAAGTAAGTCCCTAAGTTTATCTGACCAGATTTGTGTAAAAGTTTGGGAAAAAAAGAACTTTTGGCAGGACATTCAGTATGTAATAGGATCATTTAAAATTTGAGCTTCTAGAATTGTAGCTTAAATGCTCTAAGGTCAAAGCTGTATCCTGCAGGGTTTCTAAATTTCCATATTTATCCACCCAGTGCATCTATCCAGCACCCCTGATTCTTTGGGCAGATCCTTGATTGCTTTTTGCAGTCAACTGGATCAAAGTCGGTGCAGCATGAAACGTGTAGGTGCAGTTTATGAATCGTATCTTCTGTATTACCCATTGGAAGTGTATCCCACTTGCTGGGAAACAACTTTTCTGGTGCTAGAAATAACAGCTGAAGGAACTGAGATGGGTAAAAAGAAGCGCAGGTAAAGGCATAGGGAACAAAAATGTTGCTTTGCAGTGTGACATTGTTTCACAGTCATTTATTTCTCCTAGTTTCTAGGTGTAGGAGAAACAATATTACATTTGAAAGAAAGATTCTGGGACTTAAAGCATACTTTAATTTTTGAATATGTAACCTAAAAATTCTACTTTGTAGATACGATGATAAATCACTATTTCTGCTTCATTGATTGTGATTTTAGTGGTTGTCTTTTTTCTTTATTTTGTCAGATTTCTGGTACTAAGATCTGTCATCATTGCACGTTCTTTTTTTCTGACTCTAGCTAGCCCTTTAAACCTGTCCCTGGGTTTGTGAAATAATTATGAGCACAAGAAGCCAAAAATATGACTTGTTTAAGATTAGCCTTGAAGCCTGCCTCAAACAGCTCTGGCCAGCAGCAGTCTCATGGTTTTGGGCTGGTGGGGATCCCTGCTGCCCTCTGTGCAGGAGCAATATCCTTGCTGGACTTGTGTGTGCATAGCTGTCCCTGGCACGTGGAAGAAATAAGACTCAGACAGATTTTATAGGAAATTATAAAGTTGTGGGAGGGTTGGACACTCTTATTGTCAAGGCAAGAGCCACCACAGCCTAACTCCTGCCCTGTACCTCGTGTTGTAGCTGCAACCAAAGACACCCTGCTGTTTTTCCAATTCCTCCAGCACCAGGAGGCCTGAGAGGAGCCTACTCTGATGACCCAAAGCAATGCATGAAAACAGCTGAGGTTGCCGGGAAAGAGCAAGCCTGGGAATGAGTGCCAGTTCAGTTGCTTTTTTGCAGCTCTGCACCTGCACAGAGCAGAGTAGAACAGCTGCAGACAGGTAAGTTAGTGCAGTAAAAAAATAAAGAAAAGGTAAAAGATATGCTGCTTGTTATTCAGCTTTTGTGAGGTTTGCACAAAATCTCTTGTGATGCGTCACAACCTTGAGGCATCTTCTGGAGGGGTGCAGATTCCCATGTGGAATGTCAAGTGGTGGTCTGCAGGAATCACTGTAATTTTGTGACCTGCTTTTCTGTTTGAGTAGCTTTTCTCTATTTGACCAGGTTAGGAGAAGTAGATTTCATCAGAACAAAAATAACACTAAGAGAAAATTCATGCTTATGGGAAGTTATGAGGATGTTAACACAAAATATTGGACTGGAAGGTGGGAAGGAGTAGAGGAGCCTAAGGCTTCTGGGTTAGAGGTGAATTGCTGCCTTGGTCTGAACTGAAGCCTTCCCAGTTTGAGGTCATAACCTCAGCGAGTCTGACAAGACAGCACGTACTGCGTATTTGCCTTTCCAAAGGCAGCAAGTATAATAATTTCAGCACTGAGAACTGGTACTATTGGAAATGCTTCCATAATGTTCTTAGGTAAAACAACAGATGCCTAAGCAAAAAAGGAAGTATGGCAGTGCTCCTATTTGTGAAGGTCTGTATAAGTCTGTTCAGCAAAAGCAAAATTTAGAGCACATATTCAAACCACCAGTCTGTTTTGTGCTTATGTGCAAAGAACACGCTAAACAGAGAGATATGACACCCAAATACTCATTTGCCAGTGGAAAAACAGCCCCAAGTTAATACATGAAAACAGTTGTACATCTCCAATGCTAAATGAACAGGAAACATAAACAAGACTAAACAGAAATTAGCTTGAAACATATGATGCCATGGCAAAGAAAAGACGGTATGAAACAGAGAGGTAGCTCTTCAGTATTATCATTTTATTATATCTGCACCTTTTCTTTTCAACAGAGGTGTCTCATTTTTGGTGGTAAATGATGAAGTGTGATGATCTGTCAAATCACAGGGAGTACACTGAACAACAATATTTAAGAAGACTCCTGTCCCTTTCCCTCTTTAAAAAAAGAAGAAAGAAAAAGAAAAATATTTAGTGTTGATAATAGAAAAATCAGTCTTTCAAGGAGGGGTTGCAAGTATGTTTTATTAGCTGTGGAAATGTTTTTTCAGTCTCTGCAAAGTTACCTCTTTTCACAGTTACAAATTAAGTATGTAAGGTTGCTGCAAGTCTTATTTTTCTTTTTCTTTTGCCTCCCCCCCACCCCCCCATTTATTAAGGATGTTCTGGAATATCAAATCTGCATACAATTGCTGCAGACGTTTCCTCCTCACTGATACTTTGTTTTATATGGAATATATTTTTGCATAATTTAAAAATATTGCTCCCTACAAAACACTTTTTATACTCTATTTTTCATTTGCATTCCAAATAATTGCTATAGGGTTTTCTTATTCTTAGCAAAGGGATCTAGATCCTCAGATGTGTTTTCTTTTGTTTTTCTTTCTTCCTTCTCCCCTTTGTAAATACTCTTATAAAAGTAGATTTAACAAAAGACCATTCACTATAAAAAACTTCCTCAGCAGTGACATGATACACCACCCACCCACTTGAGTAGTCTTTTATCAATAACAACAGAAACANAAATGATGAAGTGTGATGATCTGTCAAATCACAGGGAGTACACTGAACAACAATATTTAAAAAGACTCCTGTCCCTTTCCCTCTTTAAAAAAAGAAGAAAGAAAAAGAAAAATATTTAGTGTTGATAATAGAAAAATCAGTCTTTCAAGGAGGGGTTGCAAGTATGTTTTATTAGCTGTGGAAATGTTTTTTCAGTCTCTGCAAAGTTACCTCTTTTCACAGTTACAAATTAAGTATGTAAGGTTGCTGCAAGTCTTATTTTTCTTTTTCTTTTGCCTCCCCCCCACCCCCCCATTTATTAAGGATGTTCTGGAATATCAAATCTGCATACAATTGCTGCAGACGTTTCCTCCTCACTGATACTTTGTTTTATATGGAATATATTTTTGCATAATTTAAAAATATTGCTCCCTACAAAACACTTTTTATACTCTATTTTTCATTTGCATTCCAAATAATTGCTATAGGGTTTTCTTATTCTTAGCAAAGGGATCTAGATCCTCAGATGTGTTTTCTTTTGTTTTTCTTTCTTCCTTCTCCCCTTTGTAAATACTCTTATAAAAGTAGATTTAACAAAAGACCATTCACTATAAAAAACTTCCTCAGCAGTGACATGATACACCACCCACCCACTTGAGTAGTCTTTTATCAATAACAACAGAAACAGTGTCAAGTGATAAAAATATATGTGATTTAAATCAGCCTTTTTGGGAGTATATTTATTCAAGACCCTTCAAGCAGAGATGAATAGCAGGTTTCTAAATGTGATGTTTTGAGGGTAAGCAAATGAGTCATTATTTGTATTCCAGAGCAATACAGTTGGGCAAGAACAACACTGCAAGAGGGAATAAGCAGTTGTATCTAACTGTTTATTCTATTGCATTCATCACCACAGGGTGTATCTGTGCATGTGAGGTCAAGGTCAGCCATCCTTGTTCCCATGAATCATTCTCAGCGCTAATGAAAAACACCCCTGATGCTGCGTGCTGGAACATCAACAGCCTCGGCAGACTTCTGACAGTCCTGACTCACTTCTGCGGGCCGGAATTCACAGGTGATGCAGAACGGCTGCGGTGGGGGACATCCAGGGCTTGGGATGGATGGGCTGTTGGCGGAGATTGGCATTGCAAGGAAGGAGGATCATTTGTAACTGAAGGACAAAACAGTGCTGCTGTGGGCCAGCTACGGCTCCTTTATGCCTTGGCTGTTTGAGTGTCAAAGCTGAAGAGTCTTTCAAAATGAAATGTTAATTTAAAAAATCACAACCTGGATCTGAGGTAGTTTCCAAATAATAAAGTTTTAAAGTTATGATAACAAATCCTTATTATCCTTCTCCACAAGTTTCTTGGAGGCTAGGAAACACAGGTGGAATATAGTGGTACATGAAGAGGTGTTTATTTTTCTTCTCTCCCCCTCCTCCTCTTTCAAACAGAGCAAATTCTGTATGTTTTCTCTGCATTTCAATTTCCATATAGAGAGAAGGACACACTTTGTAGAAGTGCTGATCACGTATATATATGTGTGCGTGTATGAAAAATTAAAAATCAACAATGATATAACTTTTCAGGGCTGCTGCAGTACAGTACAATTCGAGATGCAAGTACATTACTAAGATTGCAAACAAAAGTTATGTGTGTTATGTTTCTTGTACTGCAATAATCCTTCTACAGAAATTTTGGCGGCCGCTCACCAAAGCCAGGAGAGCAACTCGATGGCCGGAGGAGTCCCCGGGACGATAGCGAGGAAGAAGAGGATGCTCCGCGGAGGTGAGGGAGGGAGGGAGGCAGGCTGTTGTCTCACCACACATGGTCTTGTGGGAAGTGGGAATCTCAGGTTGAGTTACTCATCGGTGTGGAGTCAGGAGTGTGCACAACCAATGATTTTGATGGCAGGAGGTAACGTACACATGTTTTTCAGGGAAGGTGCTGTAGGAGGACTTGCCGGCGGGCAGGAGGAGGTTTGTGCCGAGGGCTGTCATTTCCCGAGCGCGGAATTCTTCCGATCCCAGGAGCCCACCACCGCCGCCTCCGATGCTCTCCGTCCCTACGGTAGGAGCAGGGGGCTGGCGGCGCACGGACCCGGCCGGGCAGCGGGCCGGGCACCG
>VXBU01017830.1:352481-377597 GCA_013400315.1 Bombycilla garrulus | reverse complement strand
GACGGGAGCTCCGAGGTCCGCGCGGGGCAGCCTCGAGGCCAACTTGCCGGTGACTTGTTTTAGCCGCTCGGCTGCTCTGGGGCAGGGGCATCCTTTTCTCCATTCCCGTGCAGCGGGCGCGGAGGGAGAGGAGCTCCCCGCTCCCAAATTCCGCCGATCTGCGCCTCATGTCTTTTATTTGCCGAGGCGAAAGGAGAGGAACAGTGTTGCGCGCGTTTTGGCATCTTGCTTTGATAGTGGCTTCTTTGATTATTTTTGCAGAAAGCATTTGCAATCTGGCAAACGCCAGTGAACCTGAGAAGAGTCCCCGAAATCTCTTTTGGCTTTTACGATCTTAATGCCCGGAAAGCGCTGTTGAAAATACTGCCCTGTGTGCTGTTGTCTCCTCCTCCCTTACTTGTTCGGGGAGACAGATGCTCTCTTTGAAGGCTAAACAGCACACAGACAATTCTCTCAAAATCAGATCCTGACTTTGAAGACACAGAACGGAGTGGTGTTCCACGAACTATTGAAAATAAGTGTTGAGGTTCATGACCCTTGTGGGCTAAACACTGAATGCAGTTTACCCAGAGCCAAATCTGTCATGTACGGTTTCCTTACTGTACTGCTTGGCTGTCACTGTTCTCTGCTTTGCGGAACAAACCCAACTGTTGGTGATCCGGTTGCAGTGTCTGGAAATCTCACTAGAATTTGTTCTAGCTGTGTGCTCCCACTTGGGTTTAAATCCACTATTCGGGTAAGTGGGTTTGAAGAAGTCTCTGATCTAATCCTTCAAGGGTAAAGTAATAGCTTAAGTTGTGCATGAGTTCTGTGTCAATTTGTGTTTGTTTGTTGTTGTTTATGTTAGTCCTCAAAGTAACTTTGTGTCTTTTCCTGAGAAACTGATTTGGCTGAAGGAGTAATTTGTACTCTTTGCGAGTCCAGGGGTTGTTGTAGCTCATTCAGTAATCTTGATGACAAAGATGTTGGGATGATGGGAAGCCTGGCACCTCAGGTGTTGGCGTTTTTAGAAAATGCTTGCTAACAAAGTAATACACTCAAATGCTGGTCTGAAATGAAACTCAGTGTTTCTCCCATTGACTGTTGCTCAGATATTTCTGAGCTGGAGTGCTTTTGCAGCAACATCTCCTTTTCAATTTTGCTTTATGCCCCTTTCACAAGCCAAAAGAGCAAGCAGACTAAAAGCCAGAGCAATCGTTTTGTCAGTGGATGTCAAAACCCCTCTAAAATAAATTCAGTGGGGAAAAAAATGTTATCCATTTAGAGAAGTGGTTGTTTAAAAATAATTGTAAATATTTATCCTATTAATTCTGAGTGTAATGCTGGTAGTAGGGACTCACATGTTGATGTTGATGGGATTCCTTTAAGTTGTATACCTGTTATAAGTGGGTATAACACAGTAGCTAGGCACATAGACCAAAATTCTGGATGCAGTGAATTCAGTGGGAATTTTGCCACTGACCTGAGAAGAGCCAGAATTGAACCCACAGACTGTGTAGTGTGATGTGTCAGGCCAAACTGAAAACATTTGGCTGATTCAGCTGTGCAATTGTGGCAAAGTTTATAGTTCTGCATATGCTGCTATGATTAATATATTATCATAATAGCTCTGCCCTAAATTACTTAAATTACGGAGTTATAAAATAACTTGGTTCTAATTTACCTTGAGAAAAAAAGGTGTGGTATGCTCCAGTCTATCAGGGTTGCTTCTTATAAATGTTTTCTAATGTATCATATGACACTGAATTCACATTCAAGTAATTGCTGCAACAACACAAAACACTGGATTACACTGAAGCTTGTACAGTTTGCATCCCAATTGCAGCTGTAATTTAAAAATAAGCATATTATATTGCCTTTGCAAAGTTATCTAGACTTAGTTACCAGATTGTTTACTACCATTTGACAGATCCAAATGTAAGGTAAAAATGAAATTAGAGTAATTTGCATGTCCCTAGTGCCAATTGTGTGCTATAGGGAAATATTTGGGGTGAAAACCAAAGAAATGATATTACTTTGGTATGCTTACAAAATTTTCATAGTTATAGAAGCACTCTCTTTTCCAAGAATGGGCTTTTAAGTAAATTTCAGCTTTTGTAAGCAGTATCAATCAATTCATCATGCAGGAACAGAGAATTTACTTAAAATGTTCAAGCTAAAGCATTAGAAGGGTTATAAGTAAGATATACCTAAAAGTTAAATTATAGTATGCGAACTGACAAAAATTTTTAACTGGCAAAGAGTTTAACTCATTTCTATCTGCATGCACTTAGTTATCAAAGTGAGGTGGGAACTGTTCACAAGACAGCTATATGAAATACTTTGAAATTTGGGAAGTAATATTTCTTCTAATTCTCTGTTTTTGCTACAAAACCATTTCAATGGGCCACTGTCCTACCTTGGGAAAAAGTGTCAGCTCCATGGAACTCAAGAGCACTGTTATGATTGACACCATCTGAAGACCTTGCAAAATATTTCTGTGTATGTTTGGATTAAGATATGTTTATTTGGGCATCACTTAAGGGTCTAAACTGGCAGGGTGCATATTGAGTTGCAGCTGAGCAAACCTGCCATTTAACTGAGTCAAGTTACAAATATTTTCCAGCTTTGACATTCTTCTCACCTTTTACATGAGGAATTATGGCGATTTTTTTATACTTCTCTAATATTTAAAAATATGAATATGAAAATCTTGCTATGATCTCATGTATAAAAGTGCTTGTTTACAGATTTTGTGGTTTCATACCATGTAAAGCAATATAAAGCAGAACTGGCATTTCCATTCATTGTGGTCTATACAGTGAATCAAGTCTTGTCAAGATTCCAGCAAAAAGTTCAAGATGCTGTTGAGATGATGAATATTAACAGTCTTGTAAAAAGCCTATTTTTAAATAATTTAATGTCGGGTTATCATTGGCAACTTACCTGTAAAATCTCAAAAGAATTTGAAAACTGACAGCTACAGCCAGAATTCTATTACAGATTCTCTTTTGGCAGAAGATGTTAAGATGTAACGTAATGAAAAACACGTAAATAAAGTAATATTTTAGTGTACTGCTTAAGAAAACTTCAAAATATTTGTATGAGAAAACCTCCTCTCTTGAGGAGTAGATACAGAAGGATTGTGACTAAAAGCTATGAAACAGAAAAAAGTTTTAATCACTTGGTACCACCGGAAATAACTTCTGGAGAGAAAGCAATGTTTTATATCCCTATTAAAGCTATGTGAAAGTTGTATAAAAACACCAGGGAAAAACAGCACAAGTAAATAGGGCTGGATGTATGTATGGGAGTGTGTGTCTCCACACAGGTGATGTTTTAGACAGAAAACAATTACTTTATTTGATTTTTTTTAAAAAGTGCTCACAAAATGTGCCATATTTAGACTGGCAAGTGCAAGTCCTCTGTGCTTCAGCCAGCACAATGAAATCAGTTGGTTGTATGCCAATATGCTGAATTATACCCAGTTATACCCAGGACAAACAAATATGAGCTCTAACAACACAGACTGCTTTTTCACCTGGATCTGCTGAGTAATTTTAGTCTTCACCTGTCTGGAGTTGTCACAGAGTAAGACAAAAACTGTTGTTGCCATGTGTGTTTGGTATAATGGAAAGGTTGTAGTGTGGGAAGGGTAGAAGCCAACATCTTATTGCTGCAGAGACATGGTCTCTTCTAACAGTATTGAACAGCTGGGAGAATGGAGAGAGAGAAAAAAAAAACCAACCCTACAAACCCATTTGTTCTCTTGAATAAGCTTAGTTGTATGCACATGTGCAAAGATCCAGGTTGCTCCTGGACTGGACTAATTCCACAGTTAACAGTAAGGAAATTAAATTGTGCTTGAGCTTTCCACTTTCAGAAGTTCTCATCTTTGTACAATGCTTCTTGAAATATTCAAGAATGTGCTTCAGTATTTTCTGTTGGCTTTTTCCTTTTCTTCCTTCTCTGTCTCCTGGGAAATAATGTTGTTGGTTGCATTGAGGTAGTCATAACCAAATCTGTTTTGCTTGAGGCAGAGTTCTCTCACCTTACTTTTTACATGTGCCTTATTGTAGCATTTGTGAAAGTAGATGTCTGAAATTAATATAGGTTTTATATATATATATATGTATATGCTTAATATAAAGGAGTAGAAGTTTTGTTCTTGAAGCAAGTAAACCTCTTTTCTGCGGTCAGCTGGAATAATCTGCAGGTAGATATTTAAATATTGGAACATTTTCCTAGCCTGTATGTTCAGAATGCGTGAACATTGAAGTTATTTCTGTTTACATCTACTGACACTTCGATGCCTCAGCCACTTTTGGGGTCTCATTAGTAAGGGAGTTGTGTTTACTGTGTAATGCAGACCTTGCTCTGAAGGCATGGCTTTCCAAACAAATGGATGGGTAAGGGTTTTGGCCTGGAGAACAAGAGGGGTTGGTTTGCCAAGCATATTTTAACTTGATTAGCCTTTCCCTTTTTCCTTTGATGTAAGTGCAAACCCATTTGTTCCGGTTTTTGTGGTTGTTTCTGCTTTTTTGTTTGTAAAAAAAATTTATTTGTTTATTTCTTTTGTTTTGTTTTTCAAGTTAATTCACTGTAAAAAAGATAATACTCCAGTGGATGCCTAGTTAATAGAAGAGCATATTTATGATACTGATAAAACCTAGCATTATAACTTTCTCAATTAGAGATAAGTAATCAGAGCTAAAAATCCATAGATTATTCTAAATTTTAATTCATGACAGAATGAAAAATCCACCATCTAAATCTTAGAAGGAGACTCCAAATACAGTTTTATGATACTTATTTAAATCTAATTTTGGCACAGAAATGTAGTTAAGGAACCGAAGACTTCCCTTCCATTTCATAACAAAATACATTTTTCTGATTTTTTGTTTTATGGAATAGTTGGGTAGTTTTAGTCAGACAGAGTCTCAAGTCACCTTGCTGGGAAGTACAAGGTGTGAGAAAGGAAAAAAACCCCAAAGAATCACTTTCCTGATCATTTGTCTTTTGCTGTTGAAAATTCTGAAGCTAGGTGAAATGATTACTCTGACAGAACTATAGAAACTATCTAATTTCAGTACATTCTAAAATATTTTGTATTTTGAGTAACCCTGGCTCCGGGGTATTTTATATTTGCTTCTGGAAGTTTCCAGTCCTAGTATTCAGGTTTAATATCTCTGCCTTTGTCTTTCCATTTAGTCTTGCCATGTTAAAACAACGAATCATCTTGTCCATTAACTACAGTTGGAATGTCTGTTTATGCACTGAATTTGTTTTGTCATGTTGGCTTAATAATTGATTGGAACTGTGGCAACTCCTGACTGCTTTCCCATATGAATTTGGGCTATTCCCAGTGCAGTTCTGAGCAGTAGAAGCATAAGGCATCCCCAGACCTGGAATGTCTTTACCCTATAAAGTCTTAACTTATCTTTCTCATGAAACTGTAAGGCAGCATTTTCATCTTGTGTCTTCATGCATATGACATTGTGTAGAGGATGTAGTATTTCCTTTGACAGTTGAACAAGGAATATTGTTATTGTGTGTTCACTTTGATACATTCTGCTTTGTTGATGGATTTTAAATTGGTGCTGATTAAAATATTGAAGCATTAAACAGCAAGTGAAATAAAACTATAATGGCATTCTTTGAATAATTTGAGAAGTGGCATGGTGCAAAGGAAGGGGCTACAGGATAGGGAGGTTTTGCCAGCAAATGTAAATTTGTACCTCTTGCCTTGTGAGGGGGCTTGAAGATAGCACTCTGATTGCTATTTAGGCATTGTATTTAAAATAAATGCCCTTTTATTAAAAAGGCATGACACTAGCAGTTCCTTGACTCATTAAATACCATTTGTCTTAAATATGTAGTGGTATCATTGAGATTTTCTTTATTTCTGTGAAAAAACATTTTTGTTGCATGTGGAATGTAAATACTGAAGAATCTACTTAATCAATAAGCCCAAAATACTGTGTAAAATGTGTTCTTTTTAAGATGGCTTTGTGGGCTTGTCTTGTGCACTGTGATATCTAAGAATATTTTTTGTGTGCTCTCTATGACCAATTTTCATTGAGTTGTTGGTGCCACATTCCTGTGGAAAGCATCAAAAAGTAGAAATGAGGTGTAAGAGTTAGTGGGTAGAACCTTTTCCTGAAGGCAGATTAAAGTAGAACTGTTAGTTTGTGATAATGAACCCAAGAGCCTGTGGAAAAAAGCAAGAAAAAAAGAGTTGTTATTGTCAATGACTGCATTGCGCTTTGCTGTACAAACCATTCCAGTATTTTGTTCAATACTTATCGCTCTGAAGCTCTGAAACTACAGAGCTGTCTAAACTGCTGGCATTTGTAGTGAGGGGGAGGAATGGGAGGTTGAGAAGAGATACTCCTTCTCCAGAAGTTGGATTGAGTAAATTCATGTAGTGTAACCAGATGTCCTCATCAGTTTCATCTCTTTGGCTGATAGTCACTGTGGTTTCATGTAGGAGGTCATGGTTGCTGCTAGACAAGAAGTGGGTGTGAGCAAAATTTTTTAGGAGGTAAGTGAGAGGAGGTTCTGTAATGAGAAGCTGCACGCAGAGAGATCAAGGGACCCCTGCATTACATTCATATCAGCAGGACTGCAAAAGTGATGAGATGCTGCATTCTGGGATTGGCGGAATGTTTCAAGATTTCTGCCCCACTTTTAAATAAAAGACATCTTCATAATCAAGTCTTGATCAGTAATGTGTTCCTTGCACATTGAGAATGTTCAAACGTGAATTAGAGGGAATGGAAACACAATATTCAATTTTTGTTTAATTTAGAGTGTGAATTTTTGGCTTTCTAGCTACTTGGAATTCCAAGGTCTATTCAGGCCTGTAAATCCATTTAAAAACTGGAAGAAAGTGGGGTTTTTTTAGATCACAATATATGTTTTAGGGAAACACGGTCTTTTCCAGTCCTGATGACATGTGAGTTTTGTATATTCTCTATGGCAGGACTGCTCCCAGTCCAGGTATTGATTTCAGTTAACACTGAAGTTGCCTGAGGGATGGTCAGTTGTTTGTGTTAATGGTACTGCTGGGTGCAGCCTAAATTGCTTCGAGCATTTGGCCTGCAAAGGCAAGTTCTAATGAAGCGAAAAAGAATTTACCACTGTTTTTATTCATTGTGCAGTTGTGGAGGATTTATTTCTTGTTATTTTTCACTGGGGAGTGGTAATAATCTGGATAGAAGCATATGTTGTTGGGTTTGGTTTTTTTTTTTTTTTTGTGTGTGTAGTCTTTTTCTCCTTAATGTCCAGGCTGAAAAGCTAGTCCCAGATCAATCACTTTAATTTTTGAGAGAGGACTATATTGCAAGTGTAAAAGTGGGAAAAGGATCACCTTACAGAAACTGCAGTGACTGGAGTGAGATTCGGATCTTGGAAGGCTTTGATCTTGTGGGCTGTAGCTGCTTGCTGTATACACCAGATCAGGGAACTGATTTTTCAGGCTTTCTGAATTCTTCTGTTTTGGTGCTTGTTCCAGGGAGTGAGCACACAAGTGCTCTCACAGAAGGGGTGATTAAGTGACACCTGAGAGTTTTTCAGAGCTCTTAGCAGCATTGAGCAGTTGTTCCATTGCAGGGAGGGTTAAGCTGAAGCTGTATCCTTGACTAGCTTATTTTTCTTCTTATTCCTGCACCAACATGATGCCAGTTTGATGGCAGATGGACAATTTTAGCCCAAGGCTTTTGTATTCTGCAAACTCAAACTCTGTTTTATGATTTTCTTAGCATAAAAAGAGGGAAGTGGCAAAATTATTTCATGATGTATTTTCTTAATTGTATATGACTAGGTAGTGGTGGGGTTGTTTGTTTGTTTTGGGTTTTTTTTTAGATCTAGTTAATACATTTAAATCCAAAAAGTTCTGATTGTGTTCAGCATATCTAGTGAAAACCTGAGGAATTATTCAGGTTGGAAGGATCCTAAGGAACATCTCTAGTCCAGTTTCCTGCTCTGTGTCAGCTGTGAGATCAGGTCAGGTTGCTCAAGGCTTTTTTCAATCCAGTCTTGAAAACATCCAAGGAAGGAGTGCACAAGGTCTGGCAGCTGGTTACTTTTTCACATCAAAAAGCCAAAAAAGCCTGATAACTTTGGAAAAGTGGGAGTTCTAGATAATGGCCATCTTCCTAGAAATAAGTCCAAGAGTAAGTGGCGCTAAAGTGATTCCACTGATGATCTGAAGTACCACTTGCAAAACATAATGGAAGCTGTAGGATGTTCCAGAAAAGATACTATGGAAAGCTAGTCATTTGCTAAATCCATAGTGTTCTGAATAAAAAGAATTCTAACTCTTCCTAGGCTTGCAACCCCTTATCTGAGTTCACCTAGAAACTTAGTTAACTTTTTGAGAAATACAGAGGAGTACACCAGTCGTCTGACCCTTCAACTGTGTGCCTAAATCAGACAGGCAGGTAAGAGTTTGTGACGAGAAGGGTCTTGGCATCCTGAGTAACTGAAATGTTCCAGCGTCATTATAGCACAGAAGTCTCTGGTCGTTATGGAAAGAGTCGGAAAGAAAAGGCTTTATGTTTTTTTTGTTTGTTTGTTTTTGATCTGTGTGGGTTTTTTTTTGTTTTGTTCTGTTTGGGTTTTTTGTATTGATTTGGGTTGGTTTTTTTTTTAATTTTTTTTTTTTTTTTTGATCCCCACAAGGTCCTAGCTTTGGGATAGTAAAGAGGCTGCTTGTTCTGATGTTTCACTTGATACCCTGCCCACAGGGTGGGTGGATTTCTCTGGAAGTCCCCTGCGTCTGGCTTAAAGAATTTGACAAAGAACCAGCAGCAGCTCAACTTCATCTTTGTATCCTGGTATCTTCTTGTGTACAAGACTGCAAGTAAATTTCACAATTTCCCATCAAAATTCCTGTGTGAGAAATCTCCATGCAACATATCCTGCAAGCAGTAGTACAACCTTGGTAATATTTTTTTCCTGATATAAAAAGTACTGTTTTTCTTTACAAAGCACATGATAACTTTTGATATTAACTGCCATTGTCCCACATGTCCTAATTAATTCAGCGATTTGGTATAATTAATTTGTTAATGCTTCTGCAGTCATGTAATAAGATACATCAGTCCGCCAGCAGTCTCAAGGCACTCATGTTAAAAGACTGTTTAGAGACTCACTTTCTTTGCTTAACAATATTTTAATAAGACCTTTCATTGAGCTCTGTGGCCATTGAAGTTTTATTTTTGAAATTTTTTCTCTTCCTTGTCTTGTCAAGTGTTTGTTTTTTGTTTTGTTTTCTTTAAATCTGACAGCTGATTTTATCTTTGTTCCACTGTTTTTTGCAGGTTTTGTTTTTAACAAGTAGATAGGTAGGAACTTCTGTCAGTAGAGATATGATTCAGAAATCTTTGATCAGTGGTTTTCCTTGAAGCCTACACTCCTGGTAATACTTCAGGTGTCAAAGCTAGGGGCAAAATATGATTGAGAAACTAGTTAGGTAAATGAAAGTAATTTTTGATTTTCCTAATGTAGGAAAAAAATAGGAACTCTATTTGCCACAAAACTTGTGAAAATTTGGCAGTGGCTGACTTTGTGATGCAAATCCCAAGATGGGTTTCTCCCATTTCTAATATTTTACGTGTTTCTTGAGAATTGGCATTTGTACTTCAACAGTTGATTTTTTAAAAGATGTTTATATTTGAGAAAGGGTGTTTGAAGCCAATCTCTCCAGTAGAAGGAATTGTGGTGAGCTAATAGCTTTTTCAGGACCGCGTGTTCTCTGGTCATAACTTACGGAACCTTGAATCCGGCACAGAAAAACATGCAGAGAGTAGGGTGCCATGAAGAGCTCTCATTGTCAGAGCAGCACTGCACAGTGTGTGTCTGTGTTTACCACACTTTGTCATTTGTGTGTTTTTGCTGCAGAAGACGGCAGCAATCACAGCAGGCACTACTGAGCAGTGTGCCTGGGATCTCTGCTGCCATCTGTGTTAGCGCTGCCTGTTCCTGTTGTGTGCTTGCTCCATAGGCAGAGTTTAGCCCTTAGTCTCTGCAGCCACTGGAGAAATACATCTGAAAACAGTTGTGATGATTAAAGGTGATGGCAAACAGTCATTTAAGAAGTCAGTTAATTTGAATTTGATATGTTCTCTGTTTTTATTTATCTTTTTTTCCTTTAATATCTCCTACTCCTTCAGAAACATTGCATGAGATACTACTGCTCAGTCCAAACTTGAACTCATCACTCTTGGCTTCGTACATCGTAATATCCTCCACAGCAACCGCTGTGATGCCATAAACAGAGCGTTTGACTTCAGGTGAAGAATGTAGGCAGTAAAAGCAGAATAACCCATAAAGGAAAATGTGGGAGGATGGGGAGGACAGGGAAAGTGATTATTTTGGCTTTCTGTGTAGCGATACACCACCCACCTCCCCGGAACTTTTTTTTTAAAATCTTTACTGATAGTGAAAGAAAATAAATTATTTTAAGACGTCAGAGTAGAACTTCCATTTTAGACAGTATAATTGAAAATATATACAAGTAATGGAGTTTTATTCTGCGTGAGGTTTCTTTTTTTCTCTTTTCATTCATTTAAAAAAAATCACTTTAGTAAATCCACTGTGGGAGGATAGTTTTTGCTGCTGTACTTTTCCCAGGATGCAGCAAAAGAAATTGCATTTGAAGTTCACAGAGAATGAAATTAGACTTGCTCTGTCCTGATGATCCACTACTCCTACACCCAGCACATTTCTGGGAGAGACTCTTGCTTGCTGTAAGAGAGTGCCCTGACTGTACTTGCACCTGCTCTTGTGCATGAAGGAACAGGCACGGATTTGGGCCCACGTAGCCCCCAAATTAGAATTAGGCACTGTATGGAATGCCTCTGTGTGGGTCTGCCTCCTCTCTGAGGCGTTGTTAGTGGAAGGGGAGAGTTCAAATATATCACTTTGTTTGCTTGTAGGGGTTGAGAAACTTTCTGTTCTGTAATAGATTTATACCTGCTCAGAAATACCATGGTCTCAGAGAGCATCAGGCAGTTGAAGGACGTCCATTTTCATCTTGGATCATCTCATGTTCACAACATAGTTGGGTGCTGGACTGTGAAATCGGTAGAAAGTAATTGGGAAATGCAAATCTCATTGTGGCATCTGGAAGAGTGGACTGTGATTTATTTTTTTTTTTAGTTGAATGCTACTGAGAACCCCTCACATTCCTTTTTCTTATTGAGTAATAAAATCTTGCTCTTTAACCCTTCAGCCATCCATCCATTAGAGATTATGTACATAAGTCCTTATTTCTTGTCTTTTGTGTCTGGCCATTTCTTTCTTTTGGGCTGTGGCTTCTCAAAAGCGGCTTCCGTTAGACAAACACTCAAATCACCTTGTGCTCATGTAGCAACTTAAGTACCTGTGTGCCAGACTGCACAGCAATAAGTACTTCCGTTTCTTACAGAACAGAAATTGGATGCATATAGTGCCTGTGAGGAAAAAATTCTCCAATAAGAGCAGAGAAATCCCAAGGATCAGCAAGGATCTCCATTTAATATAATGCTGACTCTGCTCCACAAAGCTGGTTATCGTGAGGAGACTTACACTAGATATATCTATCTATCTATGTATTTATCTATATCTATATGTTTTTTTAACAATTGCAGTAGGTTTCATTTACATTTCAAAGTCATATCTGTAATTCCAATATTCTGATAGTCCCTCCATCTGGATGGTTGTACTTGTGAAACTGACAGAGTCTGGACAGTTTTCATCAATTTCAGTTTTTCCATCTTCTGAGATGAGCCTTTAATCTCTTGCTTGATGATCCCTGGTTTATAATCAGATTTGACAGCAATAGGATGGCAGTAAATATCTTGATATAAAAGTCTGTAACAAAATATAACTGTTGTTTCTCTCCTTACTCCTTGGTGAGGTAAAATTTTATTTGTGAAGTGTGAATAATTTTGAAGCATAAAGCTGCCTAGTTTTGGGCCATTTTCAAGTGGATCTTTTAACAAATGAGATTTTTTTTTTTATGTTTATTTTTTTTCCCCTCCCAAAAAGACAGATAAAAGGCTTATTTGTGACTTGCTTCTTAATATTTTTGGAAATGAATATGATGTCAACTTGACTAATTATTCTGTTTCCCCAGAGGCTGATGAAATACTTTTCCAAAAAAGATCTAAAATAATGGTTATTTGACATGTGGATAATAATTTTAATTCCTAAGTAAACCCATTTCAGAATAATTTTAATGTTGTCAATAAAAAACTTACATTTAAGTGAATGAAAATATGTTTAATAGTTGCATTTAGCAAAAGCCTGCTCATGGTTTGGGGTTTTCTTCATTGTTTTGTATACATGTGTTAGCTGCGTAATTTCTGCACCTATTTTGCTTCCCATCAAAGTGGAAAAATCCTTTCTCTTTGCTTTTTAAGCCATCCTCTGCACAGTCTTACAGGTCAAATTAATGGTAAAAATATTCAAAATAGAAGGTTGGAAATATATACAAAATGATGAGCATACTCAGCTTAAGTGCAAGCCATGCCTATGGAATAAAGCAGTTCTGTTAAAACTATAAGCTGTAATCAGTCATGTTTCATTTTAATAAAGTTTTATTTTCTTGAATAACTTTACCTGGTTGTGCCTCTCCTTTACTTTTTCTATTCTTATTTATAATTTTGGCATTATCCCATCGTAGCCTGTCTGCCTGTACTTAATCTTGGGAGGAAAAAGACTCTAAATACACTGCCATATTTTATTTACTTGTCTCACTCTTCTTTTCATGATACACTAATTTCCAACTGTCTTTACTGTTCCAAAAATTCTTCCCCCTTTATTCAGTTCCCATAACCTCAGTTAAATCTGAGCTTCATTGTCAGAGACAAGAATTTAAATGTGTTTTTTTCCCCTCTTGCTTAAGCCCTTGCCTTTCCTTTTTAGGATTTGGTGTTCCTGCCACCTGTGTATTCTGGCACACTACAGAGTTTACTAGTTTTTAATATACATATATGTGTATATATATATATGGCTGAGATATAGATATTAATTTTATTTTCTTAAAGAAATTTGTGGTAGTTTTCATGTGTGTGAAATTATTCATTGTTTTCCTTCACAATTGTAATGAGAGTCCAAATTGTCATCCCAATGAGCTCCAAATTCCACACTTGCTTATATAATAGCACTGTAATTTTAATTTTGCTTTCTCTGCTTTCTCTTTATTTTATGCCAATAAATCTTCAGGAAGATCAAACAAAGTAAGCTTTCTGGGTATGCCTTTAGAGATAGAACAGAAGATTCTGAGGAAACCAAACTCCTAACTATATGCTCCAAACCCAAACTCCAATCCCCAGATGTACAGAGAAGTGCTGCTGATGATTGTCCTCTTTGGAAGCTGCTGTTTTCCTTGATGTTGCTGTTGGAAGACATCTTTGTTGTTTTGGATACATATGAGTTAGAGAACTCTGGAAATTGCTGACAGAAAGGGAGAATCTGATTTAGGGCATTCACACAGATTTTGTAGGGGCAGGGAAGGACTGCATTAGTGCCCACCACTGGCAAAAGGTAAGAACCTTTTTTATTGAGTTATTGTTTTTGACAGCTTCATCCAGCTGCCTTTTCAGTTCTCTCTGGACACGCTGTTACAGGACTTTGAGAAATCTATTGAAAAGTTGCATGCAGTAAATGATCAGTACAAGTTTCCTTATTAATGCTACTTTTCCCTTTGGCAAGCTTTTCAACTTCAGAGAGTATATTTCTTCCCCTGCCCTTAGAATTAATTTTATATGCCTTGACAGCTAAATTATTTGATGTAGGAGTAAAACACCACATCTGTCCTTCACTGAAGCTGAACAATTTGATTGAGCTGGTCCTACCAGTGCACAATAGCATCAAATGATCCGTGGACCAGAAGATGATCTTCTGGTAATAGGGAATTGTACTTTTTATGAGCAAATACAAAGCTGAGGTGGAGTTCAACAAACGGGGACAGGTCACAAATAAGTCAACATTCAGGCAAAAGTGATGACCATCATTGTTCATTCCAGCATGTGGCTGACTTTTAATTAGCTTGGAACTATGCTTTGCTGGTTTAGGTGAAAGATGGTAAAGATTTTGCTTGAGTTTTTTGCTGAGATTATTACTGAAACCAACACAATTCCTATAAAAAACCTTGCATTCTATATAATAAATGTTTTTATATCTGTTATATCCATATATAAATTAAATATTGATGTATAAGAATGGAGTGCCTGTTGTGGAAAAGAATGTGCACAGCTCCATATGAGAGGGGATGCAGCATTGCCTGACTCAACCAGTTATAAATGTTTTTCTGGCAGTGAGTGAAGAGCTGAATTTAATGACTTAAACATACAGGGACCTACAGGCAATGTCTGCACAGTGGTTATTTGCATTTGAGAAATGGGAATAGGTATCCAAGGAATTTACTGAGGTAAGTTAATAGGTTTCTGAGTGTGCACAAAGATATATGTACTCTGGGGAAAGGTAGCAAATGACCAAATCTGAGTGCACAGGGCTTGAATGTTGCTGGTACTTTGCAAAATTTCTTATTAATAGCTTATTGAGTAAACAGTTTACTTTAGCAAGTGTGGAATATTGTTAAATGATGAAATAAGAAATATGATAGTGATGAGGAGGGTGATAGCAAAGACTATGATTAGTGAAACAGTAGAATGAGGACAGCAAAACCTCACACACAAGGTTTTATTTTTAGACAAAGAACATTCTACAACTGAGCATGTACAAGGTGAGTGCACTGTGTTTGAAAATGAGATGTGGAAAAGAAGAAATATTTAACCGGACCAAAAAAGCAAAGAGGAGTATAATGTACAGTGGTCAGCAGTAATGATCATTCCAGTTCATCATTTGAAAGAAAGTATTTGATAAATGTCCTAATCACAGCATAAAACAGCAGAGAAGAGACTTATTTTAGTTTTCCCTTAATCAAAGCCAGGAAGCGAATGAGAATCCCGAGCTAAAAGTCTTTGAGTATCTCTGCTCTGCCTGTGGAAACTGACAGGTCTCCAATTAGGAATATGATGATTTGTGAAAAATGAAATTCATACAGTGAAACTGTTGTATGTTTGTATATTTTTCAAATTTGTAAAATGTGGAGGAAAAAAGTGAGGGCAGCTTTCCCACATAAAGCTGAAATCATTGGATTAGCTATTAGGATAACTAAGTGAGCAACTTGTTGTATTAGTATCTGTAAGAGGAGGAAAACCATAGAAGACCTGCAGCTTTCAATAGACCAATTAACACACAAAAAGTAGTGAACAGTGACTGTCAGTAGTCATAAAAAATGTATCTACTGAGTCGTCCAGGCTGAAAGGGTAATGTGTTGCAGTGAGCTTTTTTGTTTTGTTTTGTTTTTTTTTAATCTCATGTAAGTCCAGAAATATGATTCTTGCACAGAGATAGCTGGGCTGCACCTAGAAACTTTTGTATCTGTCAGAAGATATCACTAAATAAGTATGGCTTTGGAATTATCCTGGCATTTGAGATGTTTCAGAGGAAATTGAGCCAGGCACTAGGGGAGCTCTTAGATGTTGATATTGCTGCTGGTAATGTTCTTGTTGCAAGAACAGGAAATGTCTGGGAAGAGGTAGTACAATACTGTGATGCTGGATTTTAGCAACTCCATGGGACACGCTGGGCAGTGCATGTGGTTAAATCAAAGGATGAAAGGAAAGAGTAGCACTTGTGGGAAACCAAAGGAAGATCAGTGTAAATCCTAAGAGTGTTAGTGGTTCCAAAACTTTGTGGAAGCAGCAATGTTATCTACGCTGTGATACTTCTGGAAATTCTCCAAAAGAGGGGCTGGTGTAAAGATTGTACCTGGTGGGGTTTGCTAGCAGAGTCTTTAGAGACACAGGCAGCTACAGCAGAGTAAAATTGGTAACAGATCTACCTAAAAGACCAGTGGTCATGGTTAAAATGGCAAATCCCTGGCTGACAGTGTGTGACTGCTCACATCACTTGAGAACCAGATAGAAGTAGAGCACAGGGACTGGCAGTGGGTTAGATGAGCTGGATCCTTTATGGCCTCTTGCAGTCCATGGCACTACCATACAGCAGGCAATGCATGGAAGTAAATAATTCTAATCCTTTATATCTCAGCCTTTTATTTCTGCTTTTCCTGTTCCCTGCCAAAATTTCCCTCTCCAGGCCAGATTTGTAGGCAAAAAATATGTCTTCCTAGTCTAATTTTCCCAAAAAGCCGTGTCCCCAAAAAATTCCACCTGGGAAAGATACTGAACAAAAAAAGTCAAAAAAAGTTTAAAAACCCCAACCAACAAAAAAAATCCACAAAAACCCACAANTCCACCAGGCTGTATAATTGATAGTGATCTTCATTAATCAGCTAAGTCTTCAATAGTTTTGATTACTAATTCATAGGAAAAAAAAAACAAAAAAACCCAAAACAAAAACACCAAAATCAACCAAACAACAACAACAAAACAATAAAAGTTTGGCAAGGTTCTATGTTGGTTATGGGGTTTTCCTGATTGGAAATGATGGCAGCATTGATGTGCAGTGCTACCACGGCTATTACAGTGCCTTGTAACTACATCTTTTCACATGTATTCTGACTAAAAAATTGTTAAAAGTTTGAAGGACCAAATTATGCGTAGTACTCACACCTTGTATTAATAGGAGACATTTGAANGCTACATTGTGCGGTTTCAAAAAGTATGGTGATACAACAGGAGAATGTGCATTGAATTTCCTTTTTGACCCTGTGCATATTTACTTGCAGGGAAATTCAGCCTGTACTTGAAGATGCACTACTTATATTTGTTTTGGACCTCTGTCTTTACCTGAATGAAATAAATATATATATTTATTACATTTGCATTTTTATTTCAAAAAAGTCCAGCCAGGGATTAGAACAACTGTCTTCTAGAAAGTTCCTACTTTGAGTAGAAAGTTTGTATCCAGAATAACTCTCCCACTTCAGGAACTTTTGCTCTTAAACCAGACAAGATAACTTTACACCTGAATTAGTTTGTTTGTGTGCCCTCTATTTCTCTTGTCATTCACCATTTTAATGTGGGCACATGGCCGGTTTTGCCCTTTGGTATTGTAATTCATATGAAATTGATGCAGCTGAAATCACACAATTTTAAAATTACCATGCTTTTTACTTCTGTGTTCATATCTATAGTAGTCCCCAGGCCCTAAACTCTTTTGAGAGTGACTAAACGTGCTTTGGCAATGTTAACAATGAAATGCAAAATTTTTGGCATATCTGGAAGCATGAATGGAAGAGTGCACTAAAGGATTAAAGCTGCTTCAAAACAAAGAAGCAGGCAAGGGAGCAAGCAGAGAAAGTACTACAGGAGGACTGTCAGAATACAGTCTGCCTTGGGGCCTACAGTGTTGGATGAAGTTCAGGTTGAAAAGCAGACTCACATGAGAAAAGCACCATGTTCCCCGAAACATCTGTGTCTTAAATGCAGTTAAGTTCATCGTGTCCTAAAGGCTGATTTAGGCCAAACATCTTTTCCCTGTACTTGGTTCTAGATATGCCACTGGAAGCACTTTAAACATGCCAGTTATGCATAATCTCTTGCACTGTTGTGCAGCAGTCCTGTTAAGTTAATGGGGTGAGTGGATATCCTCAGTCTCCAAACACAGAGGAGAGCAAGCTAAGAATTTTTTTCCTGTTATTTTGTTCCCTGCAGTTGCATTAAAAATTGAACCTTTCTGGGGATGGCTGAAATAATTACAAGGGCTGGTATAATTGGTTCGTGCATGAAGGTTTTGTTAACAGTGAGGGCTAGAGGGTGGCTTTTATGGGAAGCTGCCAGAGCCTTGCCCAGTGTTTGATAAAGCCAATGCCAGCTGGTTCCAAGATGGACCTGCTGCTGGCTAAGGCTGAGCCAGTCAGGGATGGTAGTAATGCCTCTGGAGTAACAGATTCATCAAGGAAAAAAACCCTGCTGCACAATGGAACAGCAGCCAGAGAGAGAAGTGAGAATAAAACAACTCTGCAGACACTGAGGTCAGTGGAGAAGGAGGGCAGGAGGTGCTCCAGACTGTGGAGCTGAGATTCCCCTGCAGCCTGTGGTGAAAACCATGCTGAGGCAGCTCTGCCCCTGCAGCCCCTGGAGGTCCCTGGGAGTGCAGAGATCCCCCTGCAGCCCGTGGATGAACCCACACAAGAACAGGTGGATGTGCCTGGAGTAGACTGTGACCCCATGGAAAGCCTGCTCTGGAGCAGGGTCCTGGCAGGACTTGTGGAGCCATGGAGAGAGAAGCCCACACTGGAGCAGGCTTGCTGGCAGGATTTGTGCCCCTGAGGAAAGAAGCTGCACTGAAGCAGTCGTGAAGAACTGCAGCTTGTGGGAAGGACTTGGAGAATTTCATGAAGGACTGTAAGATGGACCCACACCCTGCAGCAGGGAAAGAGTGCGAGGAGTCCTTCCCTGGGGAGGAAGGAGTGGCAGAGAATAGTGTGTGATGAATTGACCTCAGCTTCCATTTCATATCCTCCTGTGCTAGAGAAAATGTCGAGTGAAATTGAGCCTGGGAAGAAGGCAGGGCTGGGTGGAAGGTGTTTTAAAATTTTGTTTTATGCCTCATTTTCCTACTCTGATGTGATTGGTAATAAATTAGTTAATTTCCCTGAGGTGAATCTGTTTTGATTATGACAGTAATTGGTGATTGATCTTTCCCTGTTCTTATCTCGATTCATGGGCCTTCTGATGTATTTTTTCTCCCCTGTCCAGCTGAAGAGGGAGTGATGGAGCAGCTTTGGTGGGGATCTGGCATCAAGCCAGGGTTAGCCCACCACAGCTGACATAATTAACAAAAATTTGAGGCAGCTGGGAACAAAGTAGAAAAGGGGCATCAGGGTGAGCTTGGCTGGCACTGTGACCATCCTGGCATTAGAAATCTCTCATGAAGGCTGAATGGAGAAGAGCTGAAAATGGAGCTGGAGAAGCTTCTTAGGAAGTAAGGTTTTTCTGTTTTTCTGCTGGTCTAGCAAGATTAAATGATTCATACTATGGTCAGTTATGTGCCAGGGAGGAAATGGGAAAGTATGGTTGGGACAAAAATGCAAGCTTGGCCACCACAGTTAGATTTCCTTGGACTGATTCAGACATACAACTTTAGGTGCTAAGTCACTGTGCTAAGGACACCAGTGTTAGGCAATGTTTAGGCTGTATTTTCCTTTTCCCATTGCCCTGTCACCTTTTACTCTCTTGCAATTTAAGCCTTTTGGAGCATGCCTCAAGCAATGTGGTGATTGTCTGGGGAGTTGCCAATATATTGCCCAATGTATTATATCCTCTATTATCCACTCTTTCAATCCAGACTGTGCCAGGTACTGCACCAGGGCTCTGTATGAAAATGCTTTATGGTCACCCAAGTGCTCATAAGATGACATAGGAATGTCATCTGGTACAAAAGGGAGGAAAACTACATGGGCCACTTCTTGATGTTGGTATGGAGGCTTGAACTGAAAAAAATAGTTCTGTTTAGAGTGTCCTGAAAGAGTTCAGGGTAGCATGGCCACTATGGAGAAAAGTCTTAAATAGCTGCTGAGAATGTGAAACATCTCTAAGGAGTGAGAAAGGGTAAAGTAGATGTGGTTTTCTCTTGAGTAAATACCAGGAGAAAGTCAAGAATGTGCATTAGCTGAGGGAAATACCTTGAAAAAGGCAGGGTCATGTGGGAAGGGCATTTGGGGAAACAGGAATAACTCTTTGGGAGACTGTAATGATGATGAACATTGCTAGAAACCTAAGCACTGTGGAGGATTGCGATGAGGGCAGGAGGACAGTTAGAGATCACTGAACTATCACGTTTATCCTGTAGCACTTTACAGCCTAGGAGAGACTTGAGCTTTATGATTTATAACCTCTTGAACTAGCATATGACCAGTCAGAACTTCAAGCATGTTCTGCTGCAGCTCTATTGCAATTTCATATTTTGCTGTTTATATTCAATGAGGAAACATTTCTATTTCAAAAAGCATGCTAAGGCCATCTCTCTGCAATGCAGCTTCCTCCTAATGACAACAATATAATGATATCAATTCCTGATAAGTTGTTTATGTAAAGGCAGAACATTAGTTTTCTTACTTACAGTATAGAATACTTTTTTTCCTACCTTCATGCTCTAGATTCCAGCTGGGAGCATATGATGCAGCTCTGACCCAAATTCACCTGCCATCTGGACTACCTTGTAGAAACACCTTTTTCATTATTTGCAGCATCAATAAAACTTCTTTACTTTTGCCCCCTAGTCCCTTAAAGGGGTTCTGAGATATAACTGCACAGATGAAAGCAGAGCACAGCAGACATGTATGACAGAAATAGCTGTTGCTTACGAGCATTCAGCCTTGTCACCTCCAGTTCTCATTCAGTCTTACAAGTGACTAGTTCTCTTCGTTAGGAGGAAGTGGAGCTGTATTTGCAAAGATCCTGGACTAAATGACTTCACTACTCTCCTGCTCCAGGCAAATCCAGGCTGTGAACTCCCTGGGGAAGACCAAGACCTCATTTCTGGTTTTGGCCTCAGAAGTTTGGGGAGCAGGCTAACGAAAGGTGTTAGAGTTCAAGCAAATCTGGAAATCTCATGTGATTTGATGTAGGAGAACAAAACTAGTTAGCTGCATTTCAGTATCATAGCAGATGGGAATGACTGTGCTCAGCACAAGGTTAAGAAAGAGCTTGTGTGTGATGGAGTATTTCCAGTGAAGGAGTTTCCTACAGAGTGTTTTTTTGTTTGTGTGTTTTTGTGTTGCCGTGGATGATCAAAGATCTAGAATGTTAATTTTGCCAGCAGACCCTTTCAAGCTTATCAAGCCTCAAACTGTTGATGACTGCTAAAGTTGCTCTATGAAAATCTGGAGAATACACCTTTTGATTCTTACCTCCCTTAGGGTTCTCTGTTGTTTTTGTAACCATTTCCTAGCTCTTGAAACGCAATGCAACTGCATAACAGTGAGGGACAGAAACTAATTGATTACTTAATGACGCCAGCATTATGCATTGGAATATGCATATGCAATATGCATTGGAAAACTGGTATATAGAAGTGTGCTGATTTTAAAGATATTTGTGTTGTAAGAAAAGGAAAATCCTTTTACAGATATCTGATGTTTAACCTGTGTCACTGAATGCCAACACAAGTGACTTAGACTAATTTTGTAGATTTTGTAGGTTTTTTTTTTCAATGTCTCTCACATATGTATGCATTTACGTGACTTTTTAAGTGAACTTATCCTTCTAAAATTTAAATGAACAAGTGGCAACTGTCTGGTTTTTAGAAAAAGAAATAACATATGGGTTTACTATCCTGAGTTGTCAGAAAGCTAACATCTTTGAATAAAAACTAGGTAATATTTTTAATTCAAGATCAAGTGTTTCCTTAAAGAGTCTGTAATTCAAGAATTGCTTGCTTTAATTTCTTTTTTCTTTTTCCCCAATCCTTTAAAATAATAAATTAAAAACCTGTAATAGTCTCTGCATGGAAAAAATTGAAAAAAACCCCAGCTAAACGCACTGCACTGTTTTAGATTGTCTGACCTAATTTAGAGGACTAAGGACTTGAGCCTTTTGGATCAAATTCAGTCAGAATTTGACATCTACCAAGAAGTATGCCTATTGTTATCTATAAATATGAAACACCTATGAACTAGAGTGAGGTCATTGAAGGGAAACCAAAGAATTACAGAATCACTGTCAATTAAAACATGATTTTAATTTTAAAGTAAATCTCCTGAAATTAGCGATTGCCAGGGCTTTTCAGAGTCATGAGGCAGAAATCACTATTGTATCCTTTCCTGTTGTAAATTATGAGATTCACACATTTGTGGCACAGTCTAGCTGAGAGAAAAACAAAGATGAGACCATCTGAAATGAAATCGTGTTGTGATTTGTGCCAGATGGGTGCCTGAAGTAATTACAATGTCAGTGCTTCCTAAGTAGGGTAACGATATGGACCTAATTCTGGTCAGTCTGGAGAAATCTGTTTTGATGAACTTTCAACTCTATTTAGCTCAGACATATGTTGAAAGATAACCTAATGGGATGTTACTGCAATCTGCTTGTTCTTACCCAGGCTTTTGAATGCACTGCTGCCATAATTGTACCAGTGATGGTTTGTACAAGTACTGAGACAAATGGGCTAAGGCCCATTATTTTTATACTTTGTGTGAAATCTAGGGAAATAATCTCTGTCACTTCGATATTGTGGTTTGTTATAAGCAAAATAGTCTTGACTTCATGGGAACGTTTGCTGAATTTAATTTTTTATCAGTTGGGAAACACTGCTGATCATGGAATTGGGTACTGAAGGGAAGGCAAAAAGAGTATAAACAGTTAAGAGTCAAGTGCTTTCCTTCCCCAGGATCACCTTAACCCAAACACCTATTCTAACCCCTCCCTAGTCTTGGCTTCCCTTATTTTCACTTCAGATTAGGTTCAGTGTTCCCCACTGCCTTTGAGTAGGTGAGAAGAACTGCAGGAGGGGAGGTTGTATGCCATAAATGTGAATTTTTGATCCTCTTCATTTTACTGTTTCGATCCTTTTCATTTTACTGTTTTTCCCACCGTTCTTTTTCTTTGTGTCCTGCACTAGAGAAGCTTCCACAGGCCGAAGTGCCCTTGGGGGTGCAGCTACCCTGGCATGGGTTCCCCACAGCTGCATTCCCTTGGGGTGTTGCTGCCTCAGCATGGGTCACCCATGGCTGCAGTCCCTCCTGCCCAGAGCGTGTTCCCAGCCATATTTCCAGTGCTGTGTGTCCTATCTCTTGTGGCTGGCACAGGCACTTTTAAATCTCTCTTAAATCCTGCCTGAGGTTTTTGGGGGTGATGGGCTGTTTATGTTGGTTTCAGGGGCACCTGGAACCAGCTGTGGCCAATCTCAGGGCTCGCTGCCACACAGGGCACCTCTGCAACCCTCTTCCACCAAATTCCTGCTGTTGATGCCCAGTATGCAGCTGTACTGCAGGTTTCCCTAATCTTGTTTTAAAGTTTGAATCTGCAAAAGAGAGTGCACAGAGGACTTGAAGCTGCAGCCCTGCATTTTGTAAGGGTTTGGAGGAAATGGTTAACTTCAAGGAGGGGCTGTTTGATGAATAGCAGATAAATAAACAGGACTCGGTAAAGAATACTTTCTTAAATCCTAGTTGTGTGTCATAGTCCTTGTTTTATTGACATCAGAGTCATCTTTCAGCCTTTAATAATGAGACAGCTGTATTTCCTCATGGACTCCTTTAAGATGACTTCTGACAGGTAAGCAGACTGCTCGTTTATCTTAAACCTCAGCAGGCTTCATGCCCTCCTTCTTTTGCTGCATTTTAATATATAATTTTCTGTTTGCTGAAACCCTCACAGGAATGAAATAGTTTTTCAGTGGGCTGAGGCAATAGAAAACCTGAGCACCTGGGAGTGGGCGCTCTCTTGCATGTGCTCTCACACCCCTGCCAGCTGATGGTATCTGTAAACTGGGATTTCAGCAAGCGTATGTCTCCAGTTTGCTGACCCAGGACACACAGCTCGTTCTTTGTTTCCCACCTAAATCTCTACAGAAGTATGACAGCCATTTCATCTAAAGAGCTTAAGACTCAACAAGCTGATGCTGGGCTTTTTAATGCGTCTATGTGAAATCAGTAGTATTGGTTCTGAAGCTGCTGTCTGAAGTCTCAGAAGTGCAATGCCCTCTTGGTTAGCCCTTCATGGGTTTTTGAAATGCTTTTCAAATTTTTTTTTCCTAATTGGTCGTCATCTAAAACTGATCTTCGCTTTAAAGAGGAAAACTGGGATTTGCTGGGATTCAAGTGTCTCTTTGGATCCGACATACCAAGTCAAATGCTTCTAGATGGCAGGTCTTGTGACCAATATATCCTATTCATTTGAACAGAGCAGTCTATTTTAGAAATTGTCCAAGGCCTACTTTATTCAAAATGATCTATCACGCCGGCTTTACATAAGCTGAAGAAAATATCTTTTGCAAAGCTGACTGAAAGTCAGTAGACCAATTTGTGTAAAAAGAGTTCAGTATTTCAATTTAAAATTATATTGAGAATGGAGGAGAAAAGGAGAGACCTTTTTGTGCTGAAAGTTAAGATGAGGACAAAAATAATTCTAGCATAATGGTCTCGCCCTGGAAAATGGGGTTTCATTACAATCAGCCTTCAGCTGAGTCTATCAGAACTGTCAGTCACAAGAAGAGGTTTTTAGGCATGTAATTCCATGAAAAGATTGTAGGTGCACAGCCTGCCTGTTTATATCTTCCATGAAATAAATACCTCCCCGTTTTTTTGTTTTGAGAAATATGAGAATAGTTTATTTATTCAGAAATGCCACAACATTAAATTTCTGAATTAAGATTCATGTAGAGGGCAATGTGCTACCTTATTCTGGATTCTGTGAAGGGTTTAGATTGTTATCTGTTGGTTTATATTGTTTTCTGCCTTGCAACTCGTTTCTCTGTGGATGAGTTTGATTTCAGAGGTGATACATATGTGTGATGTTGAATACTGCTTATTATTTAAGTGTTTTGGAGAATCTGTGTCTTTGGCAAAACGTTTGCTCTTGATGAGGCTAGGAGGTTAGCTGCACCTGTAATCCCAAGAGTTTCTCAGATGGGCAGAGAAAAACCTTTTGAAATTCAACAAGGGCAAGTGCAGAGTTCTGCATTGGGGAAAGAATAACGTCGTGGGCCAGTAAAAGCTGGGGGCTGACCTCCTGGAAAGTACTCTGCAGAGAGGGACCTGGGGGTGCTGGAGGATAACAAGCTGTCCACAAGCCAGCAGTTTGCCCTGGGGTGCATTAGAGTATTGTCAGTGAGTCAAGGGAGGTGATCCTGCCCCTCTACTCAACTGGATGTGACATCAACAAGGTCATGTCTGGAGTGCTGTGCCCAGTTCTGGGCTACTCGGCACCAGAGAGACCTGGAGCTCCTGGGGCAGGGGGCTGTGATGTGCAGGGGACTGGAGCACCTCTCCTGGGAAAGCCTGAGCTGGGCCTCCTTCGCCTGGAGAAGGCTGAGAGGGGCCTCATCAGTGCGTGTATCTGAAGGGAAAATGCCAAGAGGATGGAGCCAGGATCTTCTTGGTGGTGCCAAGCAACAGGAGAGGAGGGAACAGGCAGAAATTGGGACACAAAGTTCCACCTGAACATGAGG